>SCDY01000904.1:0-41760 GCA_004143825.1 Drosophila micromelanica | reverse complement strand
ATCGGATATGACTATATCTCCCACAGTTTTTGAGCTAGGGTCACCAAATTTGGGATTTATATTACTGGAAAGCTCCCCCAAACATCAAAGAAAAAAATTGTTGGCCACGCTCACTCCCGCCCCCGTAATCACAAAAACCGTTATATCTGACGCACAAATCGATAAAACGTGTATATAACGCTCCATTTTTAAGATAGAGCCACCAAATTTGGCAGGTAGATAGCTGGTGACCTCCCCTAAAGATTGAGACCTTGATATCCCGGCCACGCTCAAATATTGTATATATATTGCAGGAATGCTCCCCCAAACAACACAAAATAATTTTTTTGGCCACGCCCACTCCCGCCCCCATATTCGCAAAAACCGATATATCTAGCCGCTCTAATCGATTACACGTGTATATTTCGCAACGTTCTTACTTGTTTTGAGATTATGAAATTCAAATTTTTCTTAAAATCTAAAATGTATAAATTTAAGATGAAGAATTCATAATGTAAAGTTATGGCCAAAAAATACAGAAATGCAACTTCCTATCAAAGGGAAAGACCGGTTCAACGTAACCTAAAAAAAAAGCTGATATAGCAAATTGCTGATTCGCCTGCATACGTACATATTTAAAAGAGACACCAAAATATTATTTTAAAAAACTGTTTACTTTCATTGAGCGTCCCTGGTGGAAGATACCCTATACCCAGATGAAAGCTGTACAAAGAAACATCTGACGTATACACACATTAAAAAAATATTTTTAAGATCTGCTTATTCTTCCCTCTACTCAATACTAAATCTAAAATTTCAGTGTTTAGCATTTATTGTTACTGATTAAGAATATATCTATTTTGTGGACCCTGTGGACTTTCGCACTGAACCTTAATACCTTTTGGACATTTTCAGTGGGTACAAAGTTGTATAAAATATGTAAATACTTGCTTAAAAAAATATATTACATAATTTAAAACATAAAAAATTAAAACTGTGAAAAGTTACAACTGTTAAGTAAAGCGAGAGAGAGAGAGAGAGAGATAGTGCAGGAAAGAAAGGGAAGGTGGTACACTTGTTGCTTGAACAATGAACTGTGATGGCCTTGGATATTGTTGAGTTGTTGTTATTCTTGTTGTTGGTATTTCGGCTTGTTCTTCATCATTTGCTGATGCTCGCAACTTGGTGCAACTTGTTGACTGTTCCATATTTGCTGTTGTTGTTATTATTGTGGCTGCACTTGCACTTGAAGCAAAAGTTGAATAAACTTGAAAGCTTTCAGTTTGGAGGAGACGCAGGAAAATGCTTTTTATTGTTTTTCTTATATATTTATATACGCATACGTATATATTTTTTAGGCAACAAGCAACAAGCAAAAGCAAACTCGAAACCAAAACCGAAAACTAAAAATAAATTTGTTGCCTTATCAGCAGTGCCATAAATATGCCTTTAAAGGGGCAACAGCAGCTCCGCACAGATAACAATGCTCTCGAAATACTCCCACCGAGGGGTGGAAGGCGTCTTATGCTTCTGCTTTTCTCTCTTTTTTCTCGAGTAAATGTCAAAGTGGAGTGTGAAGAAGCTCCAAAAAGAGCTCAACAAGCGAATAGATGGATGATGAAATAAATAGGGAATTAGGGAAGAGAAAAATAGAGTTTTTTTGCTGCTGAATTCTTTATTGTTCAGTTCTCGATCTTATCGCTATTGCTTGCATTAGTGTCAAATTTTCTGATAACAGAAAAAGAGAAAATAAGAGAGAGCTAACTTCTCATAAAGAAATAATACTTTACTCGCTAAACAATAGGTTTACCAAGAGAAAATTTGCAAAATTAGGTTTCAGCAACGTTTAAATATTTAATTTAAAATTCTATTTGAAAAGTAAAACCAACAATGAACTAACCAAAATAGCAGCACATATGAATGACAGCTGTCTTGTCGCTAATTCCCATTCAAAGCCACACAAAGAGAATAAAGAAGATGTATGTTAGAAGCTAGAGAGATGAAAGAGATCAAAAGCTAATTGTTCATTGGTGACAGCTGTGGTTTATTTTGGTCTGCTTTAGGCTTGATTCCTTGTGCTTGACTGCATTTGAATGCAGTGCACAAGCGATTAAAAAAAAAGCTTACGGTTTGCTACGCTTTCGGCCACCATTTTATATATGTATATATCTCATAATTTAATTAAACGCCCCGAGCAGACACCAAGAGCCTGGATACGAGTGTTCTATTTAACATTTTGTTCGTGGTTTTGGCTACCAACCAGGGAAATCCGAGCTTGTTGTGGGATTAGAGTCCAATGAAAAAATTTAAAATGCGACCAGTGGCGAATTTAAAACAACAAAAGCTTAGTCCACAAAACAACGGAGAAAATTTGGTTGCATGTCGTCTTTGGTTAAGTGTGACACAAACACGCACGGACCAACGACGTGTTTGTCATAAAAAATCACATTTTGTTTTAAATAAAATTTATGTGAAAAACATATTTTGTAGTCAAAAAAAAAAAAAAAAATAACAATAAAGATAAGAAAGAAAATTTGTATAAAATAATATGAAAATTATTCAATGCCTTTCAGCAAACACCGAAATAGAAATTAAATTTTGTATGTACGGTATATATAAAATAATTTTCACATCTAAAAGTGCAGTGTTCATTTTGCAATTATAAGCGGCATTTACGCACCGCTTACCCTCAAATGAAATTACATTCAGTTGGTTAATTTGTTGACTTCGAAAGGTTGGAATTAGGCAGCCAACAAATTTTCAAATAAGATAAATTTATAGCTGATACCTCGCAAATTGACTATTAACAATCTAAGTTTCAAAATTCCAAATGCGCGCAGATTAAATTAAATAATTAAACAATTTGTTTTGTTTAGCCGCGTTCGTTTTGATCGCCTCTTTGAACTTGCACACACACAATTTAATTTGCTCAGCAATTTAATTGAATGTGGAAAATAGTCCCGCAGTGAATAAGGGGCCAGCTTCTTCATCTTCAATCAGTGGACTTGTCAATTGGCGAACAACAAAGTAAAATGAAGTCTTCACAGAGGAGAGGAGGGGAGGAAACACACAAACATGCAAACTCGACTAATAGCAATAAAGAAAAATGCAACCTATCAAAATTGGTGGAAAATGCATACTAGAAGCGGACCGTAACTTTTCATAAGGAAATTTTCCGGCATGCTCGTGTGTACATGGGGGTGTGTGTGTGTATGTGAACGCCTTGGCATTGCCATTGACAGCGTGAAAAAGCTTCCTCGGTCCATATATCGTAACGCTTGGTGAGCTTTGCCACTAAAATTTAATTTCCACATAAAATTTTCCAAACTATTTGCAGTTAAATTGTGTACGCATCTCACTTCGAGCTGCTAATTGAAATTGGGGATCAACAAAAACGAGAAATGTCATCGAGAAAGGGTCAGTGGGAAAGGCCAAGAATCTTAATTGATTTGGGCTTAAAAAAGCAAATCATTTACCCATTTATATTCCATTTTCAATAATTAACGTTGTTAATCAAAATATTTATACTTTGCTTCAAGCACCTTATTAGCAAGTTTGAATTTAACCAAGTCGATTTCCATAGTGAGTTCTAAGAAGAAATTAAAGCTTAAGCTGACCAGAGTGGAAGGATTCTAGAAGCCTGCAGGAATTCGCTATTGCAAAACCAAACATATTGTGTCCATGGCAACTGCCTCTTACCGCAGAACTTCATCAAACTGGTTCGCTTTACGACCTCGCTAATTTGAATGTATTATGCAATGCAATGGATGCAACAACAACAACAAAATGACACATATGACTAACAATATCAATAGTCACAATATTGAGCCCTTTGGGTTGACAATGTTTGCATATTTATAAATATTTATAATACCCATGCGGGAATAGCTGCGAATATTCGTCGTCCTGGGTGATTGTCAAATGTTAGCGGCGGAAAAGCAGAATGTGTTTCCCTGCATTACCGTGCAGGCATCGACAAAGCCAACCACAAAAGCTGCCATTGAAATGGACAGCGAGGGAGGAGTTTGTGGGTGGCAGCTTTAGGTTCAATTACAAACAAGTGTGTGTATGTTTATCCTGAGCTTTATTAGCCGCTTAGGATTACAATGTGTTTAAACAAGTTAGGGTGATAAATTTGAGATTTACCGACTAAACGCTACCCTGTACTTTAATTTTAAATACACTTTCCTAGTTGTCCTAACTTTCCGTTACTTAAAATTTCCTTTGCAACCAATAAAACAAATTGCTCAGCATATGTCAGATGTACTTGCAACAGGCTTAAACAAAGATCAAAATACAAAATGAAGCTTAACTTTTTGTGCTTCACCATTTTGTGGATGGGTTGTCTCTATTGGATATCTGCCCAAATGACATTCAAAACATTGTTTATGGTGGATTAAAATTCAATCTATCTACCACGTTTTGTCTAATTTATTCTTGGTCTAAGACGTCAAAGTGTGAAATTATTTATAGTGGAATTTTTGCAATACGTCTAAACAAGTCAAGCCGAAAAATTTCTGAATTTTTTCATTTTTGTTCAGCAAAAATAAAACGAAAACGCAAAGCAAACAACTATTTTAATAACATTTTGCGATCCAGAAGACATCGTTTAGTTATTAAAAATCCACAGTACAATGTTAACTGTTTGTGTAAACGAAAAATAAACAGGGAAATTATCGAGGCAAAATAAATACTTCGTATATATTTGAAATGTTTTTTTCTTGTAGTTGTCTTTTCTCTTTTGCTTTTATTTATTATTATTAACGTTATTATTATTATTGTCTGTTGTGCGAAATGTAAACAACAACGAGCTCTGGAAATTTTTCGCAATTTCATACTCACTATATCTGTGTCTCTTTCTATTGATGCATTTTTTACAAAATAAAAACTGTTCTACTACTTTTACAATGTTAAAAGAGTACCGATTTTTATGATTGACGGCATTTTGGTAATGTTTTATCTTTAAGAATAGTTTTACATTAAAAATTTATTATTTTGGAAAAAAAATAGTTTTTTTCAAAATTTAGAATTACGAATTCTTGTTTTGTTTCGACTCTGGTGGTCACAAATAGTAGAAGAAGCAATATTAAAACTTATTTTGAGGGGTTTACATTTTTTGTCAAAAATCATACCAAAATAGACAACAATTTTGACACGAAAAGCTCTTAGATCTACAAATCCCATGTCATCCGATTTTTATGTTTGATGGAATTTTTATCATGTATTATATTTTATTTTTTATATTTTTTGTCGAATCCCCTGTGTACATAATACTGAGTATTTTTATTTCAAATGTTCTTCCCACAAGGATAAATTTTCAAATATTTATTAGAATCGTACAGCTAAAATTTAGTACGGAAGCTGGAATGATTAAAAAAAGTAAAAACCATTATTAAGAAACATAATAAATAACATGAACACTCTAGTCAAAAGTACCCTACCGACACAGTTTTTGAACCAGTATTTGTAGGCCATATTTTTCAATGGAATGTATCAATGCTAAAAAATGTTCGTACATGTGAATGGACAGACTGCCGCACACAAAAATTTCATGTATTTAAGTTTAGCGTAAAAATTCCACAAAAAACCATTTTTTAGTGTAAAATACACCTCAGTTTTTTACATAGCGAATTGGATTTGTTTGCGTAGCGCTTTGCAATATACTCCAAATACGCTTTTGCGATATTTCAGATGCTGCCAAACAAAGTTTATACAATAGACAGGCACAAACACGCAGACAAATTGAATTAGCACAGCGCTAAATGATCACACGGTCGCTCTAACAAAAAATTGAACAACAACAACAAAGTTGAAGAAAGAACAAAAAAAAGGAATAATAATAATTTAGTTAGCGAAAATTTTGGGGCGAAATAAAAAAGATACACCCAAGTACGTTTTGTACATGAGAACAGATACAGATAAAGATACGGATACAAATATAGATATAGATACAGAGATAGATAGAGATAAAGATATAAAAAAGGTTGGGCGCGAAGTTCCATAGACACATGGATAGGCAGACAGACATATAAAACACACACATATGGAACCACTCAGGGGCGGCCGCGGCTATTTTTAGCACATTAGATGATAAGATTGTCGAGCCAAACGCGCAGAACTTTGCGGTTTCAGCGCAAAAAAAAAAACACTAAAAATTATATATACATATATTTAATTTTGTATACACAGCGTTCGTAGCCAGAAAACAAGTTTATTTTGGCAATATATAGAGTTTACAACCAGAAAAAAATATATATAAACTGTTTCAAAATCACATTAATTTGTTCATCTACTCTGCCGCTCATCTTCTGTTGCTCTCTTTATTTTTTTTGGTTTTTTATTTTTTTTTTTACTGAAACGCGTTTTGATTTACAGCTTCGCTGCACAAAATGATTAACTAGTTTTTGCCGGCTATCGCTGGATTTTCTTTTATAAAAATAACTTTAAATGTAGTTTAAATTTAAAAATAATTTTAATTTTTCGATTAAAAAAGCCATTAAAAACTTATGGCAAATATGAAGGATATAGCTCCCGCATTGGACATAGGGGATTTATATTATCACACTCAGATCAATATACCCTTTACCCATTGACAATGGCTTAAAAGGGGTATATTGCTGCTTGATAAATATATGTAGGTAACAAATAAGGCACCTTTATCCCATAAGTATATTCTTCAACAGCATCAGCATTATAAGATTATTACAGGATATATTCTTGTTAAGCAATTACGAATGCAACATTCAATATTTTTTTAAAGCAAAATAAATGTAAGCTCAATACAAAAACGAAGTGTCTGTTTGTATCGCACACCTGTTATTTAAAGAAGCAAAGGTGTAAAAAAAAGTTTTAATGGAATTTTTCGGATTTGGCCAACTAATACACACATAGGAAGTTACGAATTATTTATAGTTTTTGAATTTATATAATCTGAAGCAATTGTGCGGTTACTATCTAGGATAGAAAGGAGTCTTGTAAATAAAAATATATAAAAACTTTGACTGCGCAATACACTGTTTACGGTAATGAAATGAGTTTAGTTGATTATCGGATCACTGAATTTACAGCTGTTTCATTAAGCCAATGGCTTTTAAGCTGTAATTCATTTTTTGAAGATTACTCTATATATAATACAAAGCAGTATAAAGATTATCTTAAGGTAATAATCAATAAGCCATCGTCTTATATACTTTAACTGGACCCTCGCACAATATAAATTTATAGAAATATACATATATATTTCTTTACTTTGTGAATAAAGATTCATTTACTAGAAAAGAAAATTGGATTTAGGCCTTCATTTTTGAGTTCGATGTTCTTATATTTAAATCATTTTGTAATTAAGCAACATCCATTCCGTTTTGCCATTAAACAAAAAAAAAAAAAAACACCTGTTCAACTGTGTGCTTCATTCCGTTGACTTGGCAGATGTTATTTTTTTCATCTGTTTTATTTTAACCACATGTATTACTTAATATTTGCACGCCCGAAAAGCTTAACGCAAAGTCGATGCCAAATACGACGGGTTTCTGAAAATTTCCACTGCCTGTGGCCAACATAAACATCTGCTGATTTTTGCGCTGAGTTCGTTACCTATTTCGACATTTATAGAAAGAAAGCCAAACAATATTTCAATCAAACATTTTGATTTACAAGCAAGTCTCACACGTGTAAAAGAAAAATAAAAAATTGCTGCAAAACAGCCAGAATCAACAGCAACAGCAATTACAGCGCATCCCACCATAAGATTGATGCATTATCAAGGCTTCCACATTTATGAAATGCAATGCTCTTAACCTCTAACTCAGATCCCTTTCTAGCTTCTCCCTTTGAAATTTCCAACTGGTTGCGGTTATTCATTGCAAAGTTTAACTGCTAACATTATTTGCATCACTTTTAATGTTCATTAGAACTCTATTACTATTTATTGTTGTTTCAATTTTTGATATTTTGTTGAATTTTTTGAAATAAGAGTTAACCTGAAGATGCAAAAACCTAACTAGCTTATTGGCAAAAACTATTCTTTTTATTTTTTAAATTTATTTTACAATTTTTGCAGAATTTATTATATGCTTGTCAAAAGCCCAGTCCATTTAACCATGTCCGTCTGTCTGTTTCTATGCAAGAAATCTAATCGTTTAGTTGTAAAGCTATAATCATAAAACTCCGTTCTTTCGTGCAAACAGTTATTTTTCCATGTACAAAATAGGCAATTAAAAGTGTGTTCAACAGATAAAAATGTCATGTTTCTATTTAATTTAATTTAATTTTAATTTTAGTTTTCATCAAGGTAGAACTCAAGTGCATTTTAAAATACAAAAATTTTCGCAGAAAAATACATACATGTATATTTTTAAACTGTAAAAGAAATATATATGTGGACTTGTACGACAGTCTCGTGTGATATCTTAATCAAATCAAATTTTATATTATTGAACAACTGTTTGACGTTTTTTTGAATGTTTTTGTTCACAGTTTTAGTCAATTTGGACGCATCTCTTCCGCTTAGCTTAACGGATCTCCAGAATGCTTTAACTTTAACCGATTTTCAGTATCTGCGTGTTTTAATATATTATAAACCGTCCTTAATTAGATGAATATCAAACTCACAAATTAAAATGCACAGTTAAATATATGTATGTAATTTCAAGAATTTAATTCCGTTTCTAGTTTTTCAGTCCCCTTGTTTAGTTGTTTGCATGTTGCAAGAATTATGTAAATTTGCTTTTCTTGATTTATTTTATAGTTTAAATTTATGTAAATAACTTAATAAACAAAAATTTCTTGATAAAATATGATATTAAAGTTAAATTTATGTGTGTTTTTCATATTTACCAAACAATTGTTTGGTGACATATTTTATAGAATGCCAGCCTATTCGAAACAATAAGTAGTTTATAGAAAAATAATTAAATAATAGAATAAAATATCCTTGTTCTAATTTTGCATATCTTTTCCGCTATTTACAAATTTTTACAAATTACAAATAAACATCAACAAAGGCATGAAATGTACATATATACATATATGCACACATACATACATACTACTTATAGAAACAAAGGCGGATGGGTTACTCACATTATTGGATGGCCTTGTGCGTTGCTTGGCACGATCTCGCAATATTGTGCACTCTCTCCCAGCTTCTCTCTCGCACAGCTCACCGCCGCCCACGTTGCTGTCTTACAGTTATGTGGATAAACTTCTCTGCTTTTGATTTTCCTTTTAATGTGTTTTGCATTCGTATTTTATTCGCACATTGTGTTTGACATTCTTCTAATTGCCTTTTGGTTTGCACTTTCTTCTTCGCACTTTTGTTGTGGTTTTTGTTATTATTATCGCGCCGTAATTAATTTTGTTATTGTCGTGCACATATTCGATTGCGTTTTATTTTTATAAAATTTTGCTTTTGAATGAAAAAAATAACGGTTAATGAAATGCATTTTAATAAGCATACACTCACACAGCGATACAGCACTAAAAAATGCCGTTAGCGGCAAATTGTAGACAAGCACACAAGAACCTTAAAGAACAAGCAAATGCACTGCGATAGAACGAGGCGGAAACTGTTAAGGATGTGCGTTGAGAGCAAGGGCAAACAGTTAGGATATAATACAATAAATAAACTAAATTCAAATTTGTTAAACTATAAATGGAAACTCTATATGGATCCATAACCAGAATATAATAGGATAATTCAGTTGTCTCTTCTTATGAATTTCAGGCAAAAGGTAGATAAGGGAAATTCAACTCAAAACAGGAAGACAGAAGTTTATTCTAGAAGGTACTTAAGTACCTAGACCTGCTCCTTAGAGAGGCATAGACCAGTATGAAATACACAATACACTACAGTTGCCTAAGTATGTACATATGTATGGAGATTTTCCTTTTAATTTTTTGCTTGTCTATTGCAATAACAACTTTTTACAACACAGATAAAGATGCCTAGCGTCGATTCAGGTTCGAATTCGAATTCGAGTTTGGCTTCGGGTTCGGGTCCGTTTATCACAACTTCTGTTATCTTTGCATTTTTGTCTCGAGGGTTTCTTCTATCTTTTGCATGAGCGCTTAACAAGACTCACTTATTTTGTTGTTGTTTTTCCCCCAAGCGTTTTTCCGCACACACACACACATACACAACACATACATGTGTACAGAGCGTTACGAGAGAAAGAAAAATAGAGAGAGCGAGAAAAAGTAGTAACGGAAAGTAAGCAAAAAATACTAAATATTAATAATCACAAATTAGTAGATTTGCAAATATTCTCGTTAACACATTTTGTTGTTTTAATTTTTGTCATAATTATCGAAAATATTTCACAAAACAATATACACACACAAACACGAGCTAGCGAACATTTGAAAATTGTTGCATAAATATTTTAAATGTTTTAATTTTTTTTACTTTGCTGTTGTTGCTCCAGAAACAAGAAAAACACCGAACGATGGCGCACTCTTTTGCCCCAATCCAATCAAAAAATATAATAAACACACATATGTATGTATGTACATCGTACATATGCATATGTATGTATAAGTATATTTTGTTTGTGTGTATGGGTGCACGTAGGCTGCAATCCGTGAAGACCAACTTGAAACGCAGGCGAATAGAATAATACTGAAAAGCGTGGAGCAAAACGAACGCTGAGTTGGCCCCAACAGCTCTTTCTCTCTCTCTCACTCTTGCTCTCAGAGAGAGCGGCGCGCAATCACAGACAAGCAGGCAGATCAAGCAAAGTTGTTGTTATTGTATGCGTGAGCAACTTTTTGCCTGCTGCTGCTCACCGATACAGTGCAAACACAGACACACATGCACAGAAACATATATACATGCAGACAACAGGCATCTGCAGCGAAATTCTATTTTTAAACTTAAATTAATATTGTTCTTTATTTTATCAGCAACGGCGGCGACGGCGGCTGCTGCGACAGTCTCTCTCTCTCTCTCTCTTTCTCGCAATATAGACCGCATATAGGTGTGTGTGGGTGTGCAGCTGAAAACCAGAAAACAAATAAACAGTACAACGAAACTAGACGCGCTTGTTATTGTTGTTGTTGTTGCTGTTGCTGTGGCTTAGTTAATGCTAATCAGCGAAGTCAACGACAACGCGTGAGATATCAGTGCCTACACAGTGGGTATTTTTGTGCGTCTGCGTGTGTGTTTTGAGCGAACCAAGCAGAAAGCGAAGCTCAAATGCTCGCTCTGCTCTTCTGCGTTGGCTGTGTTCTTGTAGCTGCTATCAACGCGTGATAAGAAATGCGTTAATCTTTATTATGCGCGACGTCAGCGTCAGCGCAGTTGAGCTGCATAAAAACCCATACATTGGTACAACACATTTCAATGTGTGTATATATGGATGTGTGTTGTTTACATTTCCGTTAAGAATTTGCAATAGGTGAACAAATCAAAAGCAAATGTGATTTATGCGCATAAAGCAAAACATAAACAATAATAGCAATAGGTAAGTGACAGCAGCAACAACAACAACTTGTTGATGATTCAACGCTCCTGACAGTGGGGCAAACACATACACACAAACAGCAAATATTTAGAAATGGAACTAAACTGCAGCGCCAGCAAATTCCTGGGCAGAGGACGGCTCAGCTGTTTAATTCGCCCCACGGCAAATTCAATACAAAAATCAAAATGCCGCAAGAATTACTCACACACACTAAGCTAATGCGGGAGAGAATAAGAGCAAGAGATTAAGATTGAGAGAGCGCGTGCGAGTGCTAGTGTGAGCGCAGCAGTGGCAGCAGCAGCGTGTCTTGTGCTCACCGATAGTGAGAGTGATCTGTTGCTTTATCAGCGGCAGGCGGCTATTTATAGAAAAGCGCAAACCAACAAAGCGGCAGATCACCAAAAATACAAATTCAAAATTCGACTATCGTAATATTTTATTTTTGGTTTTTTGACAAACAAATAAAGTTACTTTAAAATGCATTTGCACACAGTTTTCAGTAAGGCAACACTGGCAGAGAGAGGGAGAGAGAGTGAGAGATGCACAACTATTATTGTTGCTGTTCAGATTATGCCGCAGGTTGCATGTGCGCGTGTTTCGAAATGTGTATGTGTGTGGGAGTGATAATGCACAAATAAAAAGCAAAAATAAAGCAAACAGATAACGAGATAAAATTGAGCTTAGCAATAACAATAAGAACACACAAATCATTTAGTTATCATTTAACGACTATGGTGGAAATGCAAATGCATAACGTAAAAGGCGTGTGGACGACGACAACAACAACAAATACAATTCGAGCAAAAACTGCAAATGTCAGATTTTCAAGCGTAATAGACGGCAAACTTTTGATATCCTTTTATCACACATAGCGTTTAACATTCGCGATCGCACATCAACACGCACACAATTTACAACTAGCCGATGTCAATTATTAGTTGTACAAATAATTTATAAATATTTTAATGTGCAAAGCAAACCATTAATTGTTGACATTAGTTGAAATTTTAACAAGTTGCTTTTTTTTGAAACGAAGTGAAGCGATAAAATAGTCCGCGCACACAAGTCACGCGACGACGACAGTTGGAAACAAACTGGCAGTTAAATGTTTATGCACTGCCAAAGCCGTGGGCAACGTTACCGATTGTGCGTTTCATTTTCGATGACACACAACAGGCAATCGATAGCTTGCGCGCAATCTAACAAAATTAGTGTGGTGAAAAATTTTCAAAAGATGACAATAATAATAATAACTCAATGAACTCCTGTCACTTCAATCACTTTAATTAAATAATACATTAATAGTTTTGTGCGCCATTCATATTAGAATGTTGTTGATGCCAGTGAGCATCGGCAGCTCCGCGGGACCCTTGATGTAGGTGCCCCAGACCTGCATGAATTCGCTGCGCTTGAGCGCGCTCTTTGGTCCTGCTTTGCCCACGTACAGGTCCCGCTCGGCCAGGTGCACCGATCCATTGAAGTTGAAGTGGATGTGACTGTGGGTGACGTACACGTTCTGGGTCACCGTGGCGGCCGGCGGCTCGCTGGACGGCACCAGGGAGATGCCACTGGAATGCAATGTGGCCGGCTGCTTCCACATGATCACGCCCGAGGTATCATCGGTGTCGCTGTCGCTGCAGCTGGATGCATTGGATGCATTGGGGGGCACCTCGCTGTAGCTGGCGCTGGTGGATGCATTGAGGGGCACCTCGATGACATTTTTGGCGTCCGCATCGATGTTGTGGTTACCATTGTTGCCATTTTCGTTTCCGTTGCCGTTGATTGTGCGCAGTTCCTGGAGCAGCTCAGAGCAGCGCGTCTGTAGATCACTTAATTGATTGCGCAGCTCGGCATTTTCCTGCCGTGCGATCGGCAGCTGGTCCAGCAGCTCCTCCAACTCCACGGATTCGTTGTTGGGTTCAATTGAAGGCTGCGTTTCTCTGTTCCTGTACGGCAAAAAGGACCTGGTGTGAAGTTCGATGCACTGAAGCAGGCGGGACAGCGCCACAGTGGTGCCAAGAACCAGTCCGTAGCTGATGAGCATCTCGTAGACACGATTCCAGAAGCTGATTTGGGCCATTTTGTGTGGACAGTTCGTGGGCACATCTGTGAGGCTGGCACGCTCTAAACGTATAATTAAATTGAGTGCTTCGTTGGAGATTCGAATGGGTTACAATTACCTGTATAGAGTTCCACCTCGAAGTCGGCATCTTTTTGTTGGTCCTCAATGGCATGCAAATAGCAAAGCAACGACCAGGAGACGAACGCCAGGGCGCACAAAAAACCGATACTTATGTTTTGAAACATAATTCCTCTAAAGAAAATTGAGGAACGAATGTTTTCACATGTATGTGTTTTAAAAACTTATTAAGCAAATCTTTTGAATTTGTGTTTCTTAACAATTGTAAAGCTGGAAAGAAAATAAAATGCTATAGCGATACAAGTTTGGTTTCAAATTTTATAACTCACCACATCGATATTTTGGCACTATACATATCGATATTTCGATAGGTGCGCCAGTTGGCGCGCATTGTGAGTGGTGCCGCTGGAACGTTTTGTTTAATTGAAATGTAAGTTTCTTTAGTAAACCAACACAAATTTTTAAATAAAATAATTAAATATACAATATATATGTAAAGAATTATTAAGCTTATTCGTTCAGTTAGGTTCAATCGAACTTATTCAGAACGAATTGATACAGCTCTATTTGTCGGCGCGCATTGTGAATGGCGCCGCTGAAACGTGTAGAAGGTTAATTTTATATTTTGTTGTTATAAACACACAATTAAAATGGAATTAATGGTATGTGTTCGAAGTATTAAGCATAATTTAGCAACCACATTTCAACAATCTACTTAGCATGGCGCCTCACTGCTCTCCAGACCGGCCGAGGAGTTCGGCAACGATTCTCTGGTGGAGGAAATGTGGGCGGCCAAGGCGCTGGAACATGCGGAGGTGCATTTCAATGTATGGCAAATATTATATAGTAAATATCAGCTGACAAAATAGTTAACCACTTTTCGGATTCCCACTTAGCTACTGACCAGCGTGCCGCCTGCACAGCTGCGTCTGACGCCGTACGATGATCAAATCTACGCCAGCTTCCGGCAGGACTTTCCGGACCTGCAGGTGGCTCGCCTCAGCGACGATGTGCTCAAATCGGCCACAGAGAAACTGAAGTGGCGCCAGTTTGCCGAGAAGTTCAACAAAATGGAAGACTACTCGTACGGCACCTTGATGCGCGCCGATGCCAGCAAAGAATTCTCACCGGACAACTCGATATTCGTGTTTCGCGTTCAATTTCTGGCCATTGAGATTGCGCGCAATCGCGAAGGCTGCAACGACGAGGTGCACAACAGGCACAGGCCAGCCAAGAAGCCGCACAAAGAGGAACAGCCAACGCAATGAGGATGCTACCTCTCTGTTAGTTTAGGCACATAGTTCATAAAAGCAGCAGGATGCAGCTGCCATTTCATGTAAATTACAAAATAAAAATTCAAAATTTTTACAAAAAAAAGTAAACGTACATAATGCAATATATGTATTAATATATATATATATATGTATATAATGTAGATTTAAGCTATAGCTAAGTATTGTCCGCACTTGGCGCATTTTGGCCCCCCTCCCGCTCAGTCTTGCTTTGTGTCACCCTACAGCCCGTTGCTGTTGCACATCATCAGGATGAAGGGTATCATCGAATCGATTTGCATTTGGCCCACCAGATTGGCAAAGAACAGCTCCTCGGTTAGCTCCGACTCCAGTACGCTGAGCGGCAGCAGGCTGGCAAACAGTCCGTTGGCCCGCTCCTCGCCGCCGCTTTGGCGACGCAGCGTCGAAAGCGCATAGAGCTGGACGCGCTTCACGTAGGCGCGCAGCGAGCGCTCGCGTCGGTTCTGCTGCAGCATCAGCGGATTGAAGAGCAACACCAGACGCAGCAAGCCGAACTCCAGGTCGGTCACATCCTGGCTCTGCAGCTCCTGGACAAAGTCGTGCAGGGTGCGCGTTATTTGCGCCAGCTTTGCAATCTTTTGCGGCTCAATTTTGTCAATGTCCGCCACCTGACGCACAATCTGGACCAGCTGGCCGATGATCGTGGACACGGCCAGCTGGCGTTGGCATTGCGCCAGCGCCACAGCCAGCAGCGAGGGCCAAGCGCCGCGCAGCAGCTTCATCTGTGTGTGCGCGTCCAGCAGCTCAAAGGCGGCCACCTTGCGCAGCGTGTGCACGGTCAGAAAGATGATCCGGGCGCCCGTCTCGCACACGTAGTGCATGTTGAGATAGGAATGGACCAGTGCCGGTGGCTGCACATGGAACGCGCACTGCGCCTCGGAGGCGAATAGATCCTGGGCAAAGATCGCCTCGTTTGCGACAAAGTCGCCGCGCTGGCAGTAATCAAAGTCCAGTTCCATGTGTTCCACCAGATCCGCATCGACATCCTCGGTGCCGCTGTCCTCGGCATCCGAGTCACATTCGGGCTTAATGCTCAGCGCCGTCGCCGTGCTCTGGCCCACCACCTGGCCCCTGTCCAGCTGCTGTTGTATGGGCTGCAGCAGCTGCAGCGCCTTGTCAATGGCGCGCTTGTCCAGCGAACTCTGGATGAGACCCACAGTGGCCGGTGTGGGCAGCGCGGTGGCATCCGCAGCAGCGGCAGCGGCGGCCGCTGCATTAAAATTCAAATGCTGTGAATTGTTGTTGCTGGCGCTGTTCGCCAGCAGCTGCAGGCAAAGGGTGCTGCTGTTGTCCATGGAATCGTCATCATCCTCATCCACCTCCGGCTTGGCCAGCTCCGGCGAGTAACAGTGGCTGGGCGCACTGCTGCTGGCCGCCTGATGCTGATGCTGTTGCTGCTGCGTGGCGAGCACTGAGGAAAACAGTTGTTGTTTATACTTATTGGAATCTAATTAGCCGCAATTGGATGTACTTACTCAGAGTTTGTGTTAGTTCCGCCAGATTGAGGCTCATGGGAAACAGATTGTCGGTTAGCCCAAAGGGCGTTGTTGCCGTGCTGGCCACAGGGGGCGTGGCCGCGTGCTGAAACAGCGCAGCACTGGCCGCCGAAGCGGCAGCAGCAGCTGCAGCCGAGGCATGTTGCTGCTGCTGTTGTTGCTGCTGCTGCTGCTGCTTGACGCGCACCTGCTGATAACTGGACTTAGCCGCTGAGGAGCCGCTCGATGCGCCAGCAGCGCCTGACGAACCAGATACGCTGCCCGATGCACTGGAGACGATGCCGTCTTTCCTATCCACAATGGGTTTACGTTCGTGCTGCACGGCTGCAGATGTGCCACAGAAAGAGGAACATGTGAAGAAAAGAGAAAGCAATTAGCTGGTTGCAACCAAACAACGGTACATGATGTGGTGCTAGCTGCAGAGGCAGCCATGTGTGTAAGCAAGCGTGAATGTGTGTGCAATTAAGCGTGAGTGTGTGTGTGTGCCAGTATGGGGCATGACTCTTGTTGGTTTCATAAAATCAAATTAGCCAAAAACTAATTTGTCTATTAGTTATTTCAAGAATTTCCAATTGGCAATGTAGTCTGCAGGTAATACAAATTTCTTAACAAAGAAAACTAATGATTTATGCGAAACTATTTTCTGAAATGCAAAAATCAAGTGTTTAAAAATATATACTAATTAAAATAGAGGACTGCACGAATGCTGCGTTATTAAACACTGGTTCTCTTTCAGACGAAACTTTTTAAAATAGATTATTTAAAGTTCAAATGTTCATATGAACTAAGCTTTAAACATCTGAGGTTGTTGAAGACTTAAATCAATGAATGATCATCAAATTTTTTGAAAAATTCCTACTTCTAATTCGAAAGCAAGCTGCTCTACCTCTTCACAGCCCTAAAGCAAATTATAAAATGTTATCAGAATCGAAATATTCTGACTTGAACTGGTTTTGCCAACTACAAATAGACCAGAGTTACCAGATGCACTCTCAATTTGGCATATAAACCAACAAGAGCCATGTGCTTTGTCTGTGTGCGTGCGTGCGTGTGTGTGTGTGCATGCGTGTGATTTGGGTGAATGGATTTGTGTGCTGGGGTGCGTGCAGTTTTTTTTTTTTTTTTTTTTTGTTTTTGAGACGACGACTTAAACGAAAATTACAATCACTTCGCATGCCGCTGGCCAAACACTTTTGCAGCCGACAGAACTGACACCTGTTGCGATGGTGTTTGGTCACCTCGCAGTTCATGGTTCCGCGGCACTGATAGCCCAGCTGTTTGCGTATGGAGCGCTTGAAGAATCCCTTGCAGCCCTCGCAGCTAATGGCGCCATAGTGGCGGCCGGACGCACGATCGCCGCACACCAGGCAAAGCTCCACGGATGAAAGAGACGCCGCCGCTGCAGCGGAGCTGGCGGCATTTCCTGCTGCAATGGCGGCGGCATTGCTGCTGCTAGCGTGATTCAAGCTTAATGCACGGGGCTCTGCAAAAAGAAAAAAAACAATAAAAAAAACAGTAAGTTCAGATATAAGAAACGAGAGGCGGAGTTGCAGGTACAAGTTTTTCATCTTGGCTCACCTTCAGTTTTAATGCCGCTGCTGGTGCCCATCATGAAGCCCAAGTGAAGACTGCAAGCTGTTGCTTCTTTGTGTTGGTTTGCCTTTCTTATTAGAACTTGTTTTCCGTGTTGCGTATGTATGCGTGCGCATGTGTGTGTGTGTGCGTACGTGCGCTGTTTGCTTAAGTTGTAAGGCAACAAAATCACTTATGTGTGTTTTAAAAACATTGTTCTCAAACTGAATACAGACTAGGTATGTTATTTATAATGTTTGACTAACACTTTGACCTTTATTATGCCTTTTTTGAAATTTAAAAAGCCATTTAAAATAAGCTTTCGAGCAGCAGAGAAAATGCTCAACCTTCTGATAAAAAAAGTTTCAGCTAAGTGGCAACGTCTTTTCACAGTGTGACCAGCAAACTCTTAGTGGTAAAATCTTCTGGTGCAGCTTATACTTTTTAATCGATAATCATAATAATTATCGATAGACAAATTCAGCAAAAGTGCGCCTGTTTTTGAAATATTTATACATTAGCGTCCACTTGTTACTTCATTTATAAAAATACAGTTTATTTTACAATTCAAATCATTAGACACAAAATTAAACATACAAATTACTTAGTTACTTAGGTTTTCTGTGAAATTAATAACACTTTTTTGGTCTTACAATCGATTAAGCCACAAATTGCTTTCAAAAAATAGCTGATTGCAGTGGGAAGTCAGTAAATGGAAAACAAAAATTTCAATTAAAAGAGGGAAGCGCACACTTTCAACCTACACACATTTAAAATACTACAGATCAGCTATTATTACATTAATATCATCTACAGTCTGTTTATATTATTTATTCTTTAAGCCCATTGCACGTTTTGTGGCGCGACCAAGGAATATGCCCGTCAGAAAGACCAAGCCCGTGGCGCTCATTAATATCACAAGGAAAAACTTTCTCGCCGGCGATGTAACCACCTGTTGCACCAGTTGCTGCATATCTTCCGGTGGCTGGGCCAGCGCATCGTCCGCATTGCGGAACATTTCGATGCGTCTCTCCAGCTTCTCGCGGCAATCCTGATCCAAAGAGTTTGGCGTCTCCCGCAACAAGGTTCGCAGGCAGCTCAATTCTAAGTGATGACAAATAAGCACACATTAAATAATGCAATTGACATTTCTTAAATGCACTTACTGCGACCATCGCCGCTGGTGACTTTAGCGCAATAACGCAATAAATCTACAGTACATGCGGCTTCCAGGATCGGATCAACGTGTATATCCGCCTTGGCCTCGGCTATCAGAGTGGCCACTTCAAGCTGGCACTCGCGATTGATGAGCTGCTTGCGCAGAAAAGCGGCTTTCAGGCATTCCTCAACCTGGCCATGCTCATCAGCATCCATATGCGTCTTGCACAGTTCCTGTATCTCGGACTTGCAAAAGTGCTGCAGCACAGGATTCAGCTTGTAGTTTAATGCCTGCTCCTGCAGTATTTTAATCATTTCTTGAGCGCATGACTCGTCCAGTTTAGATTGCCTGAATTTCTCCTTCAAGCATTTAACAACCTATTTAAAAAAAATAGTTTTATATTAATTAAAACTTTGAGATATTTGAGTTTATGCTTATGTGTGTTGCATATGAATTAAATTTATATTTGTGAATAATTTCAATTAGCTGTTGTAACTGATTTTTAGAATTTTTCCATTTTTATATTTTATTTATTCGTCAGCTCAGTTGATAGACATGCTCGCAGCGATAACGAACCCTCATAAACGATCGCAATTGACGAGCGCGGTGGCTCGTCTGTTGTTTGTAGTCAGTTCGCTTCGATGCGTAGACGTGTCGTATACGTGATGTTAGCTTTTTGTGGGCTGTTGCTCGCTGGGCTCGCCGGCTGGTTGCTGGTCTTAATGAACGCTCAAGCGGATGCAGCCGTGCCCAAGTCAACGGTGACAGTGCAACTGTCCGGACAGCAGGGCGCAGTGCGTGGAAATTACGGACAGACTGCCTGGACGGGCCAGAGTTTTATGCAATTTCGTGGTATTCCCTATGCGGAGGCACCCATTGGAGATCGGCGTTTTCGTGTGGGTTAAGAGTCCAAACATCGTTAGTGAGACCAAGCATTTTTCAAAGGCTGATAAACGACATTTATGACGTTAATTAACTCGTCGTAATTTGTACCTCCCCCAAAACTATAGCCACCTGTTGCGCGCTCGCCGTGGACTGAGACACACGATGCCTTGGACTTTGGACAACGTTGTCCGGTTATAACCAATATAGACCCGCAGATGTCAGATGCTCAGCTTGAGGATTGCCTAAATTTGTGCGTTTACACAAAGAATGTAAGTGAAGTCGCAGTTATAGGTTATTCCTAGCCAAAAACTAAAATTTACAAAATAAATTCATATTTTTAAAATAGGCAAATGTAAACTAGCTTTTCAAATAATTAACTTCTTATCTATGCATTTTTGCATAATTTTAGAATTGTAATTACTAAAGTTTCACAAGTTTACAAAGAATAGAAACGGACACAATTCCAACTTGGGCTAGTAAAACAATTGGCACTTAATTATATGAATTGATATATGGCCTTAACGTATATGCAAAAACAGACAAAACACACATTAAAACCAATTAAACCTACAAGTGATTTAACAGCTGTTTTCACTTTTTTTTCAATGAGCAATTCATTAAGTGCTTAAACCCTTTTAATATTTTAAGCTCAAGCAATAAGCAATCGATTAGGTGAGTCAACCTCATTTTAACACATAAGGAATTGCACTATTTTCTTATTAAATATATATTGTTGTTCTATGAGATTTATAACCTGTACTTTAAATGGAAAGAACTGTCTGTTATTCATCTGTAAGTCTAGCTTTAATATATTTATTTATCTCGAGGGAAAATATTTCAAAGAACCAAATATCTTTTTCACACTCGATTTTTCACGTTTTTTATGATATTCACATTATTGTTAATTTTTTCCAGCTAACCGCTCGTCAGCCAGTGATGTTTTATGTTTATGGAGGTGGTTATTATAATGGCTCCTCGCAGGATCATCCGCCCAACTATTTGCTGGAACGCGATATCGTCTTGGTGGTGCCACATTATCGCGTGGGCGCATTGGGTTGGCTCTCAACATTAACCAAGGAGTTGCCTGGAAATGCGCCCATGGCAGATATAATTTTGGCATTGGAGTGGGTGCAGCAGCACATTCACTTATTTGGCGGTGATCCCGATCAGGTGACCATCTTCGGCCAGAGTGCCGGTGCTGGGGTGACCAGCGGTTTGCTCCTGAGTCCACGCACCTCAAACCAGCACTTTCAGCGGGCGATTGTTCAGTCGGGCTCAATATTTGCCAGCTGGGCAATTGTTAAAGATCCAGCTGGACAGGCGCAGCGAATTTGCAACAAATTGGGCTGTCAGGGATGTGGTGAGCAGGAGCAGCTGTTGCATTGCGTGCGGAATGCATCGGTGCTGGAACTACTGCAGGCCACCAAAACGGAGAGTTTCTCACCACTTGTGGGCGATGTGCACGGCATTTTGCCAAGCCATCCAGAGGAGTTGATCAAGAATTATCAGCGTGATGTGCCGCTTATGACGGGGTTCACACAGCACGATGGTTCCTTTGTGCTCGCCTGTGAGTAGCCAGTCAAAACTACACCCAGAGTACGGTTGTGTTGATTCCAGAATCTGCTCTTTAGCTTATTACGACGGTCTGACTGCTCAGGTTGCCAATGTTAGCGCTCTCAGCGTGCGCCAGTTCTCGCAGGGTATAATAGACATGGCTAAAGACCTAACGGGTCTGTCCGATCATTTACTCTATCGCCTGCTCTATACGCCACAGCTCTTGAATAGCCACGCCCACAAAGACGCTCTTCCCGCCTACTTTGATGTGAGTTAAAGAAACCTTAGCTCATCAGCTCTTTTAACAAAATTTTTTTACAGGTCACTTCGACGATTTCGATGAAGTCACCCGTTCTTAGCCTGGCTAGCAAATTGCACACGCGTCAACCGACAGCTCCCGTTTACGTCTACAGCTTTGAGTACGAGGGAGAATACACGCGATTCGGCTACGAGTTTGGCAACTCGCATTATCCGTTCAATGGCGGCGTGCATCATTCCAATGATAATATTTATCTGTTCGCCACGCATCCACTTCAGGGCGAGGACACTCTGATGGCTCAGAACATGGTCGATGTGTGGACATCCTTTGCCATCAGCGGTGTGCCCAAAGATCTGAGCGCTTTAACGAGTCCGAGTGGACCGTATAATCGTCTGAGACTACATGTAACCAAAGGCGAAGATTTGCTGGAGACTCTGACAGCCACAATTGACGATCCAAATAATGAGCGCTTACAGCGAAAGAATTTAGACTTTTGAAATATGGAGGGAGCGGCCTCACAGTATACTTGAATATTATTACATAAATACACAAATATAAAATATAGAGTTGAATTTGACTTGCAGACGTTTTAAATGTAGTATGCTAATTAGATCTTTGTGAAAAGTCAAAAACAATGGCTTTGATAGCGCGAATATACTAAGTATACTTTTAAAGTATACTTTTTAAAGATATGGACAGATAGGTTATACCTCGCTCACCCTTTTCTATGCAATATAATTACTGAGTTTTCTTTAAAGTACTCAAGAAAATTAGAAAACATTTTAAATTGGACATTATGCCTTTAATTTTTCTAAAAACCTTTTGACCCCATAGCGCCGGGTATAATAAAATAAATATTCAAATTCCGAAGTACAGTTTAAACATTAAATAGATCAAAACTCACCTTGCCATTGAGTTCCTCATTGGGCTGTGCTGTGGCCACAATATTCGAGCAGTAGCGATCAATGTTCTTGCCGCAAGCGCTTTGGAGCGAGGGATTGAAACGGTAGTCCGTATTTTGTTCGATCATTCGGTTAACGACCACCAAATGGCAGCGTTGGTCAAAGCTGGAGTCATCCTTGTAGGTCTTAAGGCAGTCCAACAGTTGCATTGATTCTGTTTTGGGGCAAAATTTGTTGATCATTTCCTTGCAGGTGTTGAGCAGCGTGTAGTCGGTGCCACTGTCACCCAGCTCCGATCGCTTGATCATAAATATTGCATGATGACAGGCCTTGCCAAGGCGTGAAGTTTTCTGTATCAAACACTCCAAAGCCTGCAAGAAATATGTAAATTATTAATTAAGTACTCTTCAAAGTTTATGTGTGTTTGGTGTTATTGTGTCTACTGGGTGTTAAGGGGTTAAGAATGACTTGGATGACTTGCATTTTTATTCACCTGACCGGGACCCTTCTGATCGGCACAGAACTGCTTCAGTTCACTTTTACAGGCAATGCCCAGCTTGGGATCGAGAAGAATGCTCTCGCGCTGCTGATACAGCTGCGATTTGACCTGCTGCCGGCAATCCTTGGGTATCTGATGACGCTGGGAGCTGATGGTATCGTTGCGCATGACCTCACTCAAGCAGGCAACCACCTCGTTCTTGGTGGCGCTGGCCGCACAGAAGCGCAGCACATGCGGACGACACGCCTCCTTGAATTTCGTGGTAAAATGGTAGCTCTTCAGCGAAATGATCTGAAAGTGTTCAATGGCGGCGCGACATCCTTTGCGTAAGTCGGCATCGTTTTTGTGCGAGATCAGGCAGTCCATCATATTGCCTATATGGGAAAAAAGAGTAATGGGAGTGCATTAGTTATGGGCCTGCTGCAATAAAGCTTTACTTACCATTATCCTTCTCCTCCTTGAGTACGTCCGAACAGTGATTTTGCATTGCCTCCGAACAAGTAGCCATAATAACCGGATTCAGTTCGATATTGGCTGCCTCCTCCTCCGTGTACTTGCTCACCACAGTTTTGCATTCGGGCTGCAGCCTTTCAAGCCTGTTTTGCAAGCACTCCATTTCGGTGCCCTTCTCTGTGAGCTCGCCACAAAACTGTGACAAATCGGAGAGGCAATAATCTTCCACTTCGGGTATCAGATCCACAGAGATGGCACGCTGGCGCATCACTCGTTTGACCTCTCGAAAGCAGTCGTTGCGCAGCGTCTGATGTTCATCCTCGCTAAAGGCCATGCGGTGCAGGCAGGGCAGTATCATGGGGCCGCGTTCGGGATCCATTTGCACATCCTGTACATCGTCCCATTGGCGCTTGGCCCGACAGTATTTGATGGCATCGTCTCGGCAGTGCTTGTAGAGCTGCGGATCCAGCTTAAAGTCGCGCGCGACAAAGTACTCAATGATGAGCAGGGCCTGCTCACATTCTGGCAGCATTACGGAAGTTCCTATGCGTTCCATTAGACAGCTCATGACACGCGCTTCGCCGCCCTCAACATCCTTGCAGGCCACATCGACAACCTTCTTGCAGGCGCGTCTCAGCACGGGATCGACGCGCCAATCCTCACCGGCATCGCTCACCTTGATGAGCGTTTCAAGACCACGCTGGCACTGGGCCGTCACACGGCGCTGCGGCCGTCGCGCACGTACATGAGACATCAGGCAGTGTATGATTTCACCGCCGGAGCTGGACAGACCGTTCACCAGTTGCGCTTTGTGCTCATCCGGACAAAATTTGGGTATATCGTCGGCACAATCGCTGAGCAACTCCGGCGACAGCTGATAGTCGGTCATCAGCATGCGGCGATGGTCGCCCAGCTCCACAAGGCACTCAGGCGCCAGTTTGGTGCCGTTCTTTGACACCGACTCCAGGCAGAGCAATATCTGGGCCAATCGCACCTGTTTGTCCTCGGAAACACCGCGTCGACAGTGATGCTGCTTGATGTCATCTTTGCACGCCTTGGCCAGCCCATGCGAAACGCGATAATCATGTCCAACTTGTTGATCCCGCTCCGTTATCTTCGCCGCACACTTGTTGCTCAGTGCTGGATCGTTCTTGTGCCGCACCAGACACTTGTAAGAATTTTGTGTGCCGGCTTGTTCCTGCAAAAAGCGGTATGGTAGTAGTTTAATGCCCTTATACAAATCTGCATGATTACTCACTTGTGGACAGAGCACCTTCAGGTCCCCGGAACAGACACGAAACAACTCCAACATGCCACGCTGCTGCTCGATAGCGGCGATGGCCCCCTTGCAGTTGATGTCCATGAGAGCTGCTGGGCTACCGTGTGCCATCAGGCACTGAGCTGTGCCCAGCTGAGAGAGCAGCGATGGCAAATGCTCCACATTCATGCGTCCACATTTCTGCTGTTCCACCAAGCTGCCGCAAGCAGCATAGAATTCACCAATGTTGGCATAATCCTGACCAAGGGCTGTGTAGGCGCGACGTAGGTTCTGATGGCAGCTATTACTTTGTGGCATTTGCTGACGCTTGTCCTCCAGGCACGGCCACAGGTCGACTGAGTTAAGACAGCTCATCAGCTTGCTTTCCTCGGCGGGACAATAACTGGGTAGCAATACGTGTTCCACCCAAGAGTTCAAATGAAGCTGACGCTGCTGTACCCAGAGCGCATGTTGGCACGGATCGGGCAGCGCCTCCAGCTGGCTGGAACTGAAACTCAATGCGCACTCCAGCATGGCCAAATTGTCGCTGGTCTTCTGGTGCGTGCAATATTTTCGCAGATCCTGACAGTCCCCCATGTCGATGATGCTGTGCAGCTGCTGGGCGCCAGTAGCTGCCTTTTTGTCATCCATGTCAATGGAGGCACGGCGTAAGCGACCTTTGGCCAACATCAAAGCATCATCGCCAGCTGCCGCCCACAGCCACGACAAAAGCAGCAAACACACGAAGTTCATTTTTACTCAAATTTTGCAAGCTTTGGTTCTTCGAGAAACTTCAAGTGCGCATTTAAGCATTAAGAAAGAAAATTAAAAATACATATATGTTTATCGGTTTTTTAAATCAATTTGTTACACGTCCGCTGAACATGAAGAGTTCTCAGTGCAACAGTAAAACGACAAAAGGCCGGTAGAAAATACAGCTTTTAAGTTCTTGGCATTCTTCGCGGCGAAATGTGTGCTGGAGTGAGTAGGTTGAATCCGTTATGCTGCCTTATTTGTTAAAAGCATTTAAAATGCAAATATCAGCACTTTTTGTGCAGTTTCAATTTAAAGCTAATATGAATTTTTTGATTTTTACATTAAACTTGTACAACAGCTGAATAGCGACTGCTCATATAAAATGTATGCCTATCGATTGTGCAATTTCCAGCAATCGATATTTATTTATCGAGCTTGGACAGGAGTTTGTAATGTCATATAATCAAGAAAAGATCATCTCATGTACTAATGTGACACGATAGGAAGCTAACGGCTGAGGTAGATGTTAAATAAATAATTAGATCCAATCATATTTTAAAGCAAAAAAAATTAGAAAATTGTTTATATGTAAAGAGAGTAAAGAGAGAGAGAAAGAGATAGTGAGAGAGAGACAGAGAGAGAGAGAGGGAGAGAGAGAGGGAGAGAGAGAGGGAAAGAATCATGAGAGATAACAAAAAAAGTAAAAGAGAGAGAGAGAGAGTAAAAGTCACTATCTACAAAACAAAACTCTTCAAGCAGAACTTTAAATAACACACACTGACATTACAGAACACACCAAAATTCTGCAGGCATTACTTGAATTCATGAGAATCGCGTAGAGGGGTATACACTGATCTGCTAGACAATTAACATAGAGCCTAAAGATTACAGACAAAGAGTTTAGGGAAAAATAAGCATAATGCGATTTATTTATTTTATTTATTTAAAGGCTGTTGCGTTATGCATATATTCGATAAACTTGTTTTTTATCGACATATAATTTACACATCTCTAACGACCTATGAGTCGTTCGCAAACCGAACACAAAAGAAGGTTTATTTTTTCTGGCTAGCATTTATTATTTGACACCAGTAATTGTATGTAGTGCACACACTTGTATTCATTCAAACTCATTCAATCATCAAACTTACGGTCTTCATATTGCGCACTTTTAAAGTAACTTCCTCCAACTACGGCATCGAAGTGGGCGTCTGAAAACGCTGGGGAGGCGGCGGCTAACGAACGCACACCGCTCATGGATACACACGTCAATGTCCCATCGCCGTCGGTGGCGGCGGGAGCTATTGGGAGCCTGAGCGGCGGGGCAGAGCGTTTGGAGCGCCCTCCAAGGCGGAAAGAACAACAACAACAGCAACGCAGCAATTATGGTTCCAATGCTCAGCTGGGCAGCAACAGTGCCGATCAAGCAGACGGGGTATGTTGCCCAACAGACAGACAAACATAATCTCCATTGCTTAACTAATACATATGCATATTGCAGGCTGTGCTTGCTGTGCCGAGTGTTGTCCTACGCGAATCAAACTCTCGCCCAGTTAGACCTAACGCAGGCGGCAGTAATGGTGGTGGTCCCGGGCCCTCACAACACGACATTGAAGAGGAGCAAGGTCTTAAATATGGTGCCCAGCATGTCATAAAACTGTTTGTGCCTGTTTCACTTTGTATGTTGGTCGTTGTGGCTACCATTAACTCAATTAGCTTCTACAATAGCACGGACGTATATCTGTGAGTGACAAATGCGTAATAAGAATTATTTATGATTTTAATTAAATTTTTTATCTTTACTTGACAGACTATATACGCCGTTTCACGAGCTTTCGCCGGAGCCTAGTGTCAAGTTTTGGAATGCTTTGGCCAACTCTTTGATCCTTATGAGCGTGGTTGTTGTAATGACCATTCTGCTGATTGTCTTGTACAAGAAACGTTGCTACCGCGTCATACACGGCTGGCTTATACTGTCCTCGTTTATGCTCCTATTTATATTCACGTACTTGTACTTGGAGGAGCTGCTCCGTGCCTACAACATTCCAATGGACTATCCAACAGCAGTACTGATTATGTGGAACTTTGGTGTGGCAGGCATGATGGCCATACATTGGCAGGGTCCATTGCGTTTGCAACAGGGTTATCTAATCTTTGTAGCCGCTTTGATGGCTCTGGTGTTTATTAAGTATCTGCCGGAATGGACTGCCTGGGCGGTTCTGGCAGCCATCTCTATTTGGGGTATAATTCAATTAAATCCAAAAGTTTGGTTGATTTTTAATGTTGTTTTTTTACAGATCTCATAGCTGTTTTGTCGCCGCGAGGACCGCTGCGCATTTTGGTAGAAACAGCACAGGAGCGCAATGAGCAAATCTTTCCCGCTTTGATCTACTCCTGTAAGTTAATTACAATCGTATTAAAAGCGCTGTCTAATTACAAATTGACTTGCAGCTACGGTCGTTTACCCATTCGTGGCAACAACCTATACGCCGGAACAGCAACTGCCAACAGCCACATCTTCGCCGTCATACAGTAACTCAACAACAACAACACGAGTCACACAAAACTCGTTGCCCTCACCGGAGCCAGTGGCTGCCGATTCTAGCAGTTCTCGCCCAGGTAACTCGCGCGCCAATCAGCGTCAGCAGGAAGATCAGGCGGCTGCTGAAGGTATGCCACTTGTGACATTTAAAAGAAATTTGCACGAAAACGGTAGATATGCATTTATTTTTTTAATAATTTATTTTCTCTAAAATATTAAGTGCTTAGTTGAATTTATTGTGATCCTGTATTGTGTATGTTAAGAAAAATTGCTTCTAAAGTTGTCCAAGAAGATTCTCATTAGTTGTCAAAGTTGTCCTGCTATAGACGCAATTTCTAGTGCAAGTTTGTTATGCTTCTTGTTGTAATTTTTGTGATATTATCTGCTTTTTATCTGTTATCCCAGCGTATGAAGAGGACGCACAAGTGATATTTATCTATTTTTTTGTAGCGGAGGCCGCTGGTTTTACTCAGGAGTGGTCTGAAAATCTTAGGCAACGCGTATCGCGGCGCCAAATTGAGGTACAAAGCACACAGACCGGCAATGGACACCGCTCCAATGAATATCGTACGGTTACTGCGCCAGATCAATCACAGCCGGAGGCGCAGGAAGAACGTGAGTGAATGTAGCAGCAATATTTGCGTACCAATATTAAATATTTCTTTATAATTTGTAGGTGGCATAAAGCTTGGTTTGGGCGACTTCATCTTCTATTCCGTGCTAGTGGGCAAAGCCTCTAGCTATGGCGACTGGACGACAACGATTGCCTGCTTTGTGGCCATACTGATTGGCCTTTGCCTGACGCTGCTGCTCTTGGCCATTTGGCGCAAGGCTTTGCCAGCACTGCCCATTTCCATAACCTTTGGCCTGATCTTTTGCTTTGCCACTAGCGCTGTGGTGAAGCCCTTTATGGAAAACCTTTCGGCCAAGCAGGTGTTTATATAAAAGACATTTAGTGCATTAATCTGTAATCCTAGTAATCGTGTAATCAAACCCCGTTTTACCATACATTTCTTTATTTAACAAAGCGTAGTAACAAATACAAAAATGCAAACTTTATGTTTTCTTTTGCTTGACTATTGTTTTGTCTACCAAGTTTATAAGCCAGCCTGGCTCCAGGCCGTGAAACAGCTGTCGTGCATCCTTGGCTGCGGTGAGCATTTCAAAGTTAGCATCGTCCTCTATGCGCGGCAGCACGTAACCGTATTTTTGTGCCAGCACCAAACGTTCCTTACTTATCTCCTCGGGATTGGCTAAATAGCCTCGATTCTTGGCATCTGTGTAGTACTCCAGGGCATCCTGCGGCGGCAGCATGCGCTGTGGTATGGGCACACCCTTTTCAAACCATTTTTTCGGATTGGCCAGAATGTGAAGACTGCGTGGATCGTAGTAAGCCGTACGGATGACACCACCGTTGCGCTCCACAGCGGCTATGACCGCCTCACTAGCGTGCTGCACCTCAATGTTTATCTTGGCCTTAAAATTGTCCAAGCCATCGTCCGTAAGCTGAAATCCATACTCAAGCTCCGCTGGTTTCAGCGACAACAGACCAGAATTGCACAGAGTGGCGATGTCAATCGGCTGGTTGATGTCGATGCGATTGGTATCGATCAGTACCTGCAGCTTCAGCAACGAAATCGGAGGATATTGGCGGCGCATGTGGTGACCCTTGTAATAGGGCTCGTATGGAAAACGCAAGTAGAAGGGCTGGTTGCCCGTTTCGTAACCTAGTCGCATGAAATTTTGCCGCTGACCAGATCCCTTATTGCCGGCTCCATGTTTGTCGCCGCCATGCTGGGCTCGACCCCGTTTATCCTATAAATAATTTACATTTTCTAGTCAGAAATCCCGAACTGGCCGTAATGTTATTCAACCGGCCCCTGGGCCACTTACGTTCTGTTTGGAGTTGGGATTTGGTCGCAGGTTGCCAATTTGTACGCGAGGTAATGTGCGCAGTAGCTTTAAAGCCTTGTCCGAGCTTTCACGCAAGTGTGCCATCTGCAGTTTAATTAATTAAAACTCAAATTTATATAAATAAAAATCAACACGAGAATACGTTTCCCGCAGTCGATTATCAACACTGAATATTTGGTCTTAGCAAACACTGTTACCAGCGTTGCCATACAATGGACTAAAAACTCTCGACATAAAATAATTCCAGCCCTAGTTTAGTTAATCTCTGCCGAAACAATAAACAAAACATTTAATTTTACCATTTGATATAATAAAAATTTTATAAAACTAATTATTCTTATTGACAATATGAATTGTGCCACGTGTCAGGGCAATGGCGAGCAAACAGCAAAATGTTTTTTTAAGGCGCTGGACACCATTAAAAATCACTTTTTGAGTAAGTCAGTTTTTTACCTGTAAAGACAATATTCTGACACTTTTTCTTATAGTGATGCAGGAGCTCTGTAAGGAAAAGGTCAATATTAATAGCCAGCTGAGCCAGCGCAATGAAAAGCTGCACAAAGCCCTCGATATGTTGCAAGGACAGGAGCCGCGCATTAAGTCAAGTCCCAAGCGGCGCAGACTTTCGCCGAAAAAGCCCCAACTACAACAGAGGCGCCGCAGCAGTACACATTTGAGGGATAATATCTCGCCACTGGTGCCCGAGAGTCAGAGCTCGCTGAATATGAACATAGCTCTGCAACTGGACGAAGACGAGGAAGAGATCATAACAGAAACGGAGCCAGCAATCAGTCCTCAGAAGCCCTGGAGCTCTCGACGCAAAATAAATACACGCAATTCCGAAAATGAGCAGCCTACAAGCACAACAATAACAACAGCAACAGCAGCAGACAACAACAACGCTTGGCTGGGCAAGGTACCCAGGGACCGACTTCCATTGAACAAAAACAAAATGTCGCTGACACTACGCAGTGTTTCTCCCAGATTAAAGCAGACGCGCCTCCAATTTGATACCGCCACAGTCAACAATGCGGTAAGTGATAAAGATGTCATTGAATCCAGTCCGAACTTGTATACATCGCTGAAACACGCTAAACAATCACGTTCATTGTTACAAAGGTAAATAGTCTAATAGGCCAAGTTAAAATGTTATATAGCAACAATAACATTTGATAAGTTTGCAGAGCCGACGGCAGCAGCGCTTTAGACGTGAAAACCATCGGAAAAAGCGCAACGACCACAACCAGCAATAACAAGCCCATGTTCGATATGGATGACGACGAATCATTCTTTGATCTGTGCCCAGATCCATCGGCACCACTGTCTCGGCCTACAGATGCTGCCTTGCCCCCTTTAAGCGGCACTTCCGACACGTCCAGCGTCGTGCTGCTCACACCTGGCACGCAGGATATTGTATTTGTTGACGACAGCATTACTGAAAACCATACGTTGAATACAATGGACTTTATGGAGGAGGCCATCAAAGAGGACGATAAGGTTTCGCTAACAAGACTGCAGGAGTTCGAAGCAGAGCTAATCAAAAAGCGTCAAATAGAGGCAGCTAAAGTGAAGCCTAACCCTGAGCCCATAAATATAAAACGCGAGCCGCTTACAGAGTTACAAAGTGGGTTAGGCAATGAGTCAACCAAGCTGCCTGAAGACTTCGAAATAGAAGAAGACGAACAGGAAGCCGAGGAAGAGGAGGAGGAGGAAATCTTTCCGCGTCCCATTGCGGTCAAACAGGAGCCCGAAATGAGTGTGAAAGAGCGATTCAATATTAACTGTGCGCAGTGTGAAAAGGTTAAACATCCAATTACAGTCTTTTTTACTTTTTAATTCCAATAATTTTTTATTCATACTTTGACAGTTTATCACATTTATGGGCACAAATTTGAACGATGAAAAGATACAAAGGTATCTAAATAATTGTAGGCACGAGCGAGAGGGAAACAATACGCCTCCTGGATTTTGGAATCCGCACATGGTTTCATTTTCGGACGATGATCCACGGAACGTAGTTCATGTTGATCGTCGCTTTGTGGATAAGCGAAAGAAATAACACAGATTTAAGACTTGTGGCATAACCATTTTTGCAAATGCTTTATTATACGACAGATATCAATCATATCAGTTTGATTGTAAGTTACAAATTGCCGCGTTTGGCCTGCTCGATCTCAATGGCAGTAAAGAGCGACTTGAAATTGCCAGCGCCAAAACCCTATATTTAAGTAAAAATTAAATAAAAGTAGTTTAAAAAAAAAACACATTTAACTTACATTGTGATTGAAACGCTGAATGACCTCCAGGAAGAGGGTTGGCCTATCCTGGCAGTTCTTCGTAAAGATCTGCAACAGGTAACCATTTTCATCGAAATCTACGAGAATGTTTAGTTTCTTTAATATTTCCATGTCCTCCTTAATTTTAGTGCGGCTATGCGAGAGTTGCTCCTGAAGTATATCATAGTACGATGACGGAATGGTCAAGAATTCCGTGCCACGTGCTCGCAAGTTGCTCACAGCTGCAATAATGTCATCCGTATTAAGTGCTATATGCTGCACACCGGCTCCGCCGTAGTAGTCAACGTATTCTTGAATTTGCGACTTCTTTTTGCCATTGGCCGGCTCGTTAATGGGCATCTTGACGGTCTCCTCATAGTTGGCCATCACAATGGAGCGCAGTGCCGAATACTCCGTATGTATCTGCGAATCATCCACTGACCAGAAACGATGGAACTGCAGGATACGCTCATACCAAGCGGCCACGCTCTCCATTTGCAAATCCGGCTGATTGCCCACAACGTGGTCGATGAAGTTCAGCTTTGCGGCCGGGAGATGCTGCAAAAGCACATCCTCTGCAGCGCGCTGAAAGCCAGGCAAAAAGTCACCTGTATAGCCATTGCGCTCCACAAATGTGTGCGTTGTATCGCCGTACTAAATGAAAGAAATCTTTATATTTGATTGAAAATATTAAGGTAAATCATATTGATTACCGTCTTAATGGTGGCGAACCTAACAATGCCATTAGCATCGCTCTCCTCCCAGATGTCGCGCACAACCTCAGCGCCTCGGAACACCGCCAGGTTAAAGATTGCGTTCAAATCCTCCACTTCGAAGGCCACATCCTTGACGCCATCACCGTGCTGCATCAAGTGCAAGCCATGCTCCCTGTCACCGGGCGCGTATGCCGACACAAACACAAACACAATTTTATTTTGGCGCACCGCATGCTTCGCAAAGCGTCGCTCTCCCGTCTCCAATCCCTGGTAGCCAAGCGGTTCAAAGCCCAAACGGGTTGTATAATAACTGGCCGCCTGTTTGGCGTTGCTAACGTAAAACGTTAGATGATCAAAGCTTAAGAATTTGCCGGCTTCTGGCTGTTGAAAATTTAAGTTAATTGTTTTCTATAAAAGTTTTTGTTAACAAGTGTACTCACTTTGGTTCCCTTGTCAGTATAGCTTGTCTAGAGTGTCGAATTATAAAAGAAAATTAGTTATTTTCATATTATAATAGATAAAAAATTATTTAAAAAACATGTAGTTATAGCCTTTAAAAAATTGTTTTTGAAACAATCTTTGGAAAGACGAACTTCAGTGTATTATAATTTATTGTTATATATGATGTTTTTGTATCGATTCTTTAGATTTCTTTATAGGTTCTCCTACAATATCTAATCTTCTTTTGAGACACACATTTCTTGTATAAATATTACCATTATCACTCAGACTCAATTTATGCAAAAATCTTTCTCACGCACGTTTTATTTTTTTTTTTAAATATCTGTTAAGAATTCAGCTGCGATTCACCGATCTTTAGCGATCTTCACAAATTGACTATGGTTAGGCGATGTTGATACGGCGTCTTATATAGGCCCCAGCCCATTGATCTGTTGATCAGGTGAAAATCCTGTACTACCAACAGCTAATTTGAATATATGTCAAACTAGTATTTTGTTTACTTGTATGCCACGAGCTATATTAAGAATGTTGTTCTTGTTGTTATTGTTTTTAATATTCGCATATTCAAATGCGAATTGCAGATTTGTTTACTGGAACAGGTGCTGTTACCTGTTATCACAAAATGAATGTAATAATTACATTTGTTTGTCGTTTGTTATTAATTTGCTTGGCAATTGCGCTTATCGTGTTTCTAAAGCGGTTTTTGCTCTATTAAATCCGATTCCATATATCGCTGCTCATTATGCGTGCCCCCTATAATGTTTATGATATGAAGTTTTTTTTTTGGATTTATATAAGAATATGCCGGCTGGCGCTTTAATATTCATGAGCTCTACAGGTTTGTTGGGTTAAAAATATAATAAGTGTATACATATATATGCAAATATATGTATATACATATATATACAGGTTGAGTTAAACTGTATTCGGTTGCGAGCCCCCAAAATTTTTTTCCCATTTATGAGTAGCAAAAAATAGCGCATAGAAGAAGCATCTATTAACATATTTTTGTTGTTTCTTATACTCAATAGTTGTTGCTCTGCATTAAATGGCTGATAATTTTTAAATAATATTTTTTAGATATAGTTTTTATTGCCTGATGTTATTGAATTGTTCATTCACGCTTAAGTATTTATTATTCTATAAACTCTAAACAAAATAATATCATTAACGAATTTGAAATCTATATTTTAAGACCCCATAAAACTCCCAAAAATTTAATTTTCTAATTTGTTAATGATAAGAAGTGTAACTTTTGTGCTTTTAATTAATTTTTTATATAATGCCAAGATTATTATTTTACTTTATCAGAATAAAGTTATAGCTATATAGAACTTCCACTGCAGTGTAATATCATATTCATATGACTCATAAATTTTTAAATATTTTTTAGATTTAGTTTTTATTGCATAATGTTATTAAATAGTTCATTAATTCATTTACTCTATAAACTCCAAAAATGTATTAGTATTGTTGAACTAGAGATCTATATTTTAAAACCCCATAAAACTCCCAAAAATTTAATTTTGGAAATTTATAATTTGTTTTAATGTAGCTCTTGTGCTTTTATTATGTTTTATATAATGCCAATATTATTATTTTACTTTATCGTGATATGTGACAAATATAGCTATATAAAACTTCCACAGCAGTGTAATATAATATTCATATGACTCATAAAATCAAAGGCTATTGCATATTTATATATTGAATTTTAAAGCTTAGTATTAAGAAGAAAGAAAAGTAAGATAAATTTATTGTTTCTATAGCTGACATAGTTTGTTTTTACCATAGTAAAGCAGATTGTTAATGGCCCTTTTGACATGTGCCGTCAATGCGACAATGGCTGTTCTTAGCCCACAAACTCTTTACCTAGTTGGCCAGATTTTCGCTTTGGCTGCGCCCTAATAAGCCAATCATAATAAATGTCAAGCATCAAATTGGCTGTCTGCCAATGGCCAATGGCCACTTGCCCCAATCGACTACCTCGAGCTGTCCTACGCCCTGTCCCCCGGCTCATCTTCATCATCGCCAGCAGCTGGTGCTATCGTCTGGGGCTAATCATTAACGCTTAACCGCTTGAGTTCCAGTCGTTGCTCATACGCCATGTGTGTTTGGTATTTTTTGCTCTCTTTCCTTTAGCTAGTATTTTTAGCATAAATCGATTTGAATGGTGCGAGACAGAGTCTTAATTTATAAGAAGGGCCAATAACTGAGCAGATTGACAAACACCTGGCACAATCCGAGTGCAACATTTGTCAATTAAAGCAAGAGGGAGAAGAATGAAAACGGAATCCAGTAAAACTGCCCTATCCCAATTGTGTCCCGTGTTAAACTTATGATGAAAAGAAAACTTTAGCTAAAAATAGAAAGAAAACTATTTAAATGGGATTCGTATATCATTAAAGAAAAATGTATATAGATTAAGACAATACAAGTATTTTAATGAATTTGTTATATTGCCAAATTAAGAAAATTTAACAAAAATTATTATTGTAACATTATAAATGATTGTAACATTGCTTAAAAAGTTTTTTCTAAAAAAATGTTGGAATAATTTAAATTATAATATATACATTTTTTCATTTTAATATATCAATATATTGGCAATTTATTTGCTAAAAAAATTGTCCATTTGATTTGATTTCCATTAACCTTGGCTGTTTTTCGTTATTTCTTTTGCTACCACTTTAGAAACCGTCAATAATCAAATATTACCTGACACTATTTATATTCTATTTTCTCAGACGTTTTCCATTTCTCCGTCTTCCCCAAGCCTAAACAAACATCTTGCTTTTGTGATATGTGGAGTTTGTTGTCCTTGACGAAGGTTTTTTGCGCCGTTGCGCAGGTTTGTTTGGGTTTGATGTGGGTAGCCTGTTGCTAATGATAGATGGATTATATTACAAATGCTCCCGTTAGCTTGTCTGGCTTACTCTCCTGCTCTCTCTCTCTCTCTCTCTCTCTCTCTCTCTCTCTTTCTCTCCATTTCTGTGTTCTCTTTAAAGGAAAGGGCATTGCCAGCTGTAAGCAAAGCAAGTTAAGTTGCCGGGGGTTGCTTTTTGTGCTTGGAGGGTGCAAAGGACAAAGGACAAAGGATGTGTGGAGTTGTTGCCATAGCCGCAAGCTGTCGGCGCCGCGACGTCGCCGTCTGCGTCACGCATTCAGTCCTCGTCCGAGTCTCGTTTATTGCGCTTCGAAAACAACAAGCGAAAAAAAATCACAGAAACAAACGAAAATTGTTTATTTCATTTAAAAAGCGGGGTAACAACAACAACAACAAAACAACTACTTAAGCTAGTTTTTTCCTGCTCTATTATTATGAAAAGCCAAATGAACTTGAACTGTCGCAACTTTTCTAACAATATATCGAGAGAAAAAAGGCTAGAAAAAATCTGAAAATCATTTGTCGCCATCTATTTTGCCATTATGCTGTGTTCTCATTTTGCTTTTTTATTTTAAATATTGACAAATTTGTGCTCTGACCGGCATATGATTAAAATCTATGCATGGATAAAGCCCCGCAGCGAGGCAACAATTTAAAAAATTCACGCATTGAGAGCATTTTAATGTAATCGCTAGTCCGTTGGCCATTAAAAATAGTTTTCATTATGATATACTATTTTTTTATGTGTGCGCATATCCAGGGCGATTTGCTGATTGATTGTTCAGTGCGAGAATGATCATAAATTTTACAGTGTGTCTAGTTTTGAACGTTGCCATGGCGCTAGAAAAATGAATACAACGCCAGCTGCTTTTTAGGTGATCTCTGATCCGACTGTGAAAAAACGCGCGCGTTTTGCAAGCGTTTTGAAATCGCGTCAAATAATGTTACTTTTGAATTGAACACATTTAAATATTTGATGAATCAATAAATTATATCGAAATAATAACAAAATGAAAAACAAACAATTCAAATAAAATATTGAAATTAGATATAAAATAATTCAAGAAAAACGCGCTCTTTTTAAGAGGGTTTTAAAATCGCGTAAAATGTTTGTGTTATTTTAGAGTTGAACATTTTTAAATATATGGTGAACCAATAAACTCTACCGAAATAATAACAAAATAAAAAACAAACAATTAAAAAAGTATTGAATATTTTAAAAATGTTTAATTAAATAAAATATATAATTATAATCTTAGAAATATATGAATTCTAATTAATATCTACAAACTAAATATGTTATAAAATCTTTTGAAATAATTCAAGCTCATAACTGAAATTGTTCAATTTATGCAAATTTGCAAACAGTTAAGGTAATTGAAGATTGCGTGATATACAACTATTCAAGGCGATTCTTACATTACCACACCCAACGGCATTTGCACCCTGTTTTGTCAGTACCTCCCTCCCTGCGAACCGGCTTAAACATCCCATTGACATACCAAGGGGCGCATTTGACTCGATTCTCGCCTCACCTTGACATGAATTTCTGATGATTGCCTTACCACAATATCCTTTTTATTAGGTTCTGCCTGCATTCAGATTAAGTTTTCTGTTTCGATGTCGTCATATTTCGGATATTTTTACATTTATATAGACATTTATTTCACCGGCTGCACAACCGCAAAAGAAAACAATAACCGCCCACAGTTTGTTGGCCAGAACCAACATTTAATAGTCTTTAGGTAATACTAGAAAGTTGAATTCATAAAATTTCGCTTTCAAAACAAAAACAAAAAATTACAAACTACAGACGTCTGTCAAGATTTACGATGCGGCGCACAAAGGGGTGTGGCCGGGGGAGGCACAACAGGTTGCAGCAGCGGCAGCATCAGCATCACAAATAAACAAATAAAGGGGGACGCCAACATATGGAGCCTAGAACAGATCAAGAAGACTTCCTCAACACATCGTTGATACGAATTTTATGTTATTTTTAAACACGCACAGAAAATTATGGGGCAGTATACCCGGCACTCTATTTAAAGGGACACGCCTCTGGGCGGCTAGGTGAGCATAAATTATAAAAATATTTCAATCCGTGTCAAATAGATTGTTTGCCCAGGCAGCCCAGGAATGTTGTTCTGCATCGTTTTCAACAAATTACCCAAGATTATTAAGTGCCATCTTATTAATGGAGCATGCACTCGTTTTCCGCTATATTGGATATATCTTGGATGGGTTGATTAAACGACTGTTGATAGGCCCAACTAATCAGTTGCTCTTTGGGGGAAATACTGACTGAATTGGATGTGTGATTTACAAAGTTAAATTATGAATAGGCAAATATATTCCCCGTATGTAATTTTGTATTTAACTCTTATAAATATTAGAAAACGGATTTTGTATACGGAAAAGTGACTTTTTTTTTCAATTCCAAGAATGTGTTAGTTGATAGTACTTGTTAAGTTTATAGAACAAACAAAGTTTATATAGTTTAGGATTGTTATCAAATAACAAATAACAATAAAATAAATACTTAATTTCTTTACTTTTGCTACATTTTATTTTATTTATATTTTATAAATATATACATATAAATTTACAAGATAACGATAACGTTAGGTAAACCGTGTCAAAATCACAATTGCCCTCAAATTATCTGCTCTGCAGCTTCAATATTTGATTAACTTTACTTAGTCATTATCAGCACACGATTCACAAAATAAATAAATTTAAAAAAAAGTTGCGCAAAGGCCCTTTAAAAGGTCTGTGCAACGGTAATTCAAATAAAGCTAAAAGCAGTTTGACTGCAGCGTTCGACTGATCAACAGGCAAAAGGCTGCGCCAACGTTAACCTTAACGTTACGTTTACGTTCACAATTACGTTAACATTAACGCCGACGCCAACGTCGCGTCGCGTTGCGTCGTTTCGAATTGTGTGCTGGGGACGACGTTGCGGCGCATCGCTCAGAGCGGATTTGCATAGGCAGCGAAACGGACGTCGGCTCTTAAGTGATTTTTCGTATGCGCAAAAACGTTACGTTACACATTATCTCTGTTTGTTGTTGCCGTCGTTCTCGAAAAACCGCTTTTCTTGAGTGAAAAATTATTTTTTTTTGTGTAACTTTAATTTATGAATGGAGGACGCGTGGAATGTGTCGTCGAATTGCTGGATAATAAATTATGCGACAAATACCAAAAAATATTTATATTCTAAATGAAAATTCCAAATAATTTAACCGTAGCTAAAGAAATGAAAGATGAAAATGTATGACATGAATCGATGTGAAATGTGGAAATAAAAAAATATATTTATAAAAGAATTAAATAAATTGTATTGGATATATGAAAATAAATGTTACATTAAGCCATTACATTTAAAATGTTGAAAACAAATATTTAAAATTAAAAAAACCATATGTATTAAATATTTTATTACTTAATATAAAAAATATTACATAAAAATAATACAAATAAATTACTTTGAATATTTGTAAATCTATAAATACACTAAAAATTGTGTCGTAATATCAAAGAGTTAAAACTTATACATATGAGTAATTTTTGAATTCAAATATGTGTAATTTTTGCATTCAAATCATATATCTTACAATTTCAACCTAAGCGTTAAGGAATTTCTAGCGCTAAATTCTGAACTGAAACAAAACTCAAGCCGTAAAATATCCAACAATTTGTTTGAATCTCTAACAAAAAGTACATGTGTGTAAATCAATCAGCTGTAAAGTGTATAGGAAAAACTCAATCGCTCGGTCGGAAAACTACATAAAACAGAATGCATTCTTTATACACATTAAGTACGCAATACTCTGTATGACCGCATTTCTAATATACTAAAACGTCTCGCTCTCCATCCCCAATCCCCTAGCACTTAGCACGACTTACGGATCGTATCAAATTACGAGAACAAACAACGACGCACAAAATAATAATAAAAATAATAATAAAGTAACCAATTAATGTGACTAAAATATAGCATAGTAAAAACTTCAAAACACAATGAGGAATACTGCGCGAATTTCTTCAGAGTGCAGCTCAAGTGCCCACCAAAGATTACGTGTAACCAAAGGAACTCAAATGCACAATATTGTGGGATTCAATATTTGTGCTGAAAATACCACATTCCTGCATCTGTGTTCTTTGCTGCTGTTTTGCCTCAGTTCGTCATTGGCCGCGCCACAAACCTCCTGTATACTCTGTAATAAGGAGGATCTGACACCCAGAACTCCAATAACGAGCGAAAACTACGAGGAGATCACGTTCGATCATCAGGTGTCACGACAGGACGCCATTCAAGCGCTGCGCAAGTACAATGAGAGTAAGCCTAAAATCTGTTCTAATAAACTTTAATCGCAATTTAAAATGTTACTCTCTTTCTCTTTTTTGCAGCACAAATCACTTGCAACTCAATGGAATGTTCGGCCGTGGTGCTGAAATACTGTTTGGGTCCACAGTTCATAAAAGATCATTGCTGGTGCGAGCTGCAGCATCGAGAAGGTGAGTTTAATAATGATATTAAGTTATTTATTTATGAGCTGCCGGCGCACATGGCGCCCAACAATAACAAACAAACAAAGTTGTAAACTCTGCAAATTCTCACAGGTAAACAAAAGATCGGAAAATTTCGAAAAATGAAAACGTTGGCGAGTGCCACTAACCCACTTAAGAGAAGCTTAACTAAAGCTTCATTTACCCATTATTACCCATTACAACAAACATTTCATTGGCTAATGAGCCTCTGGCACGCAGCTCTCAGATGATGCAAGCCACTAAATAGTCCCATAATTGGGTGGGCTCGATATAGTTTCTCTCCCGCTCCCTCTTTAAATGCTGTCTCTTTCTTGGCTAGCACGTGGCCAGCGCGGAAGTAGTTACTCGAAAAAAATTGTGGTCCACATGTCTTAACCGCAGCTACGCTCCATTGCATTGATTTGCATAAAGCTACAGTAGTTACACGCTATACTGGAAATTTTAATATAATTTTTATTTATTTTTTAGATTTTTTTTTAAATTTCTTGTTTTTTTAACAAATTTGCATCTCTTAAAATATTTAAAAATGTTGTTGCCATTTTAGCGTGATTTCACTGTCAAAAACTGTCATTCCCAGAGTCCAAGCGTCAGTTTATAATTTTCTTGACTATTTTGTTTTTTTTTTTTGCTATTTTTATACCCTGAACCCATTGAAAATGGGTGAAACAGGGTATTATGGTTTTGTTGAAATGTATGTAACAGGTAGAAGGAGGCATCTCCGACCC
>SCDY01000903.1:0-57129 GCA_004143825.1 Drosophila micromelanica | reverse complement strand
GCTCTCGGATCCATAGCTCCCATATTTCAAACTCCCATATCTTTGTCAAAACTGAACCGATTTTCATGTTTGATGGCATTTTGGTCATGATTTGTCCTCCAAATTTATACTGTATTCAAAATATAAGCACTTTTGAAAATAAAATTTTTTTGATGTTTTCGGTAAAAATATCATGTACCCCCCCCTTATTAATTTTCAAAAAAAAATTTTTTTCAAAATTTAGATTTGCGAATTTGTGTTTTTAATCGATTTCAGGTGCCATAATTAGTATAAAAAACAACATTAAGAGTGATTTTGGGAAGGTCAAATTTTTGGTCGAAAATCATGCCAAAATTCACAAAAATTTTGACATGTAAAGCTCTCGGATCCATAGCTCCCATATTTCAAACTCAAAATTTTGACATGTAAAGCTCTCGGATCCATAGCTCCCATATTTCAAACTCCCATATCTTTGTCAAAACTGAACCGATTTTCATGTTTGATGGCATTTTTGTCATTATTTCGCAAATATATTAATTCTGTACTTAAAATATATGCACTTTGTAAAATAAAATTTTTTAAATTTTTTGAAGAAAAATTCGAATTTAAAAAAAAAATAAGCTATTATTAGAGTATGTCCAAAATATTTGGAAAATTAAAATTGTGATTTGAATTGGATATTTAAACTAGTTATATGTAATTACTATTACTACCTAGTAAGTATTCCTTGTTGCGTTGAACATTTTCCAAATTTTCTCTGAAAGGGTGTGTTCTGCATTCATTTTACTGTCTGGCAAGGGAAGGTCAAGCAATCAACAATCAAATTTATTTATTTATGCATCTCATGTCTTTCGGAAGAAATTCAGTTTGCTGCACTGTCCAATTGGGCAATTTATGTTGACCTGCATTGTGGCTGCTGCCGAGTCGTGTGGCATAAATATTTAATATCAATTTTATATCAATCAGCCAGTCGAAGAGCTAAAATCAATTTGTGTCCATTCACTTTTATTGCAGCTGCAACAACAGGGGCGGAGGGCGAGCGAGAAACACAGAGAGAATGGCGTACCGCAAGCCAAGCGATTTGGATGGCTTCATTCAACAGATGCCCAAGGCGGATATGCGCGTCAAGGTGCAGTTGGCCGATGATCTGGTGACATTCCTCAGCGACGACACCAACTCGATTGTCTGCACAGACATGGGCTTCCTCATTGACAATTTGATGCCCTGGCTGACCGGCAGCCATTTCAAGATCGCACAAAGATCACTTGAGGCCTTCTCGGAGCTGATCAAGCGTCTGGGCAGCGATTTCAATGCGTACACAGCGACCGTGCTCCCGCACGTGATCGATCGCCTGGGCGACAGTCGCGACACGGTCCGCGATCGGGCCCAGCTGCTGCTGCGTGACCTCATGGAGCACAAGGTGCAGACGCCACAGGCGCTCATCGACAAGCTGGCGACCAGCTGCTTCAAGCACAAGAACGCCAAGGTCCGTGAGGAGTTCCTGCAGACGATCGTGAATGCCCTGCACGAGTACGGCACACAGCAGCTGAGCGTGCGTGTCTATATTGGACCCGTGTGTGCCCTGCTCGGCGATCCGACGGTGAATGTCCGCGAATCGGCCATCCAGACGCTCGTCGAGATCTACAAGCATGTGGGCGATCGGTTGCGGCCGGATCTGCGGCGCATCGAGGATATGCCCACATCAAAGCTGGCCCTGCTCGAACAGAAGTTCGATCAGGTGAAACTGGAGGGTCTGCTCCTGCCGTCGGCACTCCGCAATGCCAATGGCAATGGCCTGGACGAGGCCGACAATGTGGCGGCCCGTGAGCGTCCCACGAGAATTGTGAAGCGACAATTGCATTCGGCCACGTCGACGCTGCGCCAGAAGCCCAGTGCGAATGATGTTGCCGGCGATGCTGGCGCCGTGACCATGGAGATCTTTGAGGCGAGCTTTGAGCAGGTGCCGCAATTGGCCATATTCAATGCGAAGGACATGGATGACATCTACAAGCAAATATTGATAATCATCAGCGACAAGAACGCCGACTGGGAGAAGCGTGTGGATGCCTGTAAGCGGGTGCGCGCCCTGCTCCTGCTCAATTACCAGGCGCAGCCGCAATTTATGGCCGTGCAATTGAAGGAGTTATCGCTGGGCTTCCTTGACATCCTGAAGGAGGAGCTGCGCTCGCAGGTGATACGCGAGGCGTGCATCACCATTGCGTACATGTCCAAGACGCTGCGCAACAAACTGGACGCCTTCTGCTGGAGCATACTGGAGCAGCTGATACAGCTCATCCAGAACTCGGCCAAGGTGATAGCGTCCGCTTCGACGCTGGCGCTCAAGTACATCATCAAGTACACGCACGCGCCGAAGCTGCTCAAGATCTACACGGACACGCTGCAGCAGTCCAAGTCGAAGGATATACGCGCCTCGCTCTGTGAGCTGATGGTGCTGCTCTTCGAGGAGTGGCAAACGAAGGCGCTGGAACGGCATGCGGTCGTCCTGCGGGACACGCTCAAGAAGTCCATCGGCGATGCGGACAGCGAGGCGCGCCGCCATTCCCGACTCGCCTTCTGGGCGTTCCGACGCCACTTTCCCGACCTCGCCGATCAGATCTACGGCGGCCTGGACATTGCCGCACAGCGTGCCCTCGAACGGGAACGGGAGGGCGGCAGCTCGAATGGCAGCCAACAGTCGCTGGAGTCGCGACGCACGCTGGCACCGTCGCGCATCGGACGCACGCCGGGCACCCTGCAGAAGCCGACGCCCAGCATGCGCTCCATTTCGGCCGTGGACACGGCGGCGGCGCAGCGCGCCAAGGCGCGTGCCCAATACACGCTCTACTCGCGCCAAAAGAAGCCGGCGGCGCCGAGCAACTCCCTCAATCAGGGCTCTGCAGCCGGCAGTGGCTCGCTGCCACGTCCACGTCTCAATTCCAATAGCAACAGCGGCGCTGGCGGCGGCGGCGCACAGCAAACAGTTTCGCCCGGCGCCGTGACGCCCACCTCACGCATCGGACGGACACGCGCCGGCGTCTCCCAGTCGCAGCCCGGCTCGCGTTCCACCTCGCCCAGCACGAAGCTGAGAGATCATTACGGCGTGGGCAGCTACTACAGAGCCGGCGCCACCGGCGCCATACCGAAAAAGGCATCCGGCATACCGCGCAGCACGGCCAGCTCCAGGGAGACGAGTCCCAATCGCCTCGGCGGCGGTCTGATGAAGCGCAGCATCTATTCAACGGGCTCCAGTGCGCGACGCACGCCCGAACGCAATAATCCCGTGCGCAGCACGGCCGCATCCCGCATGCTGGCCCAATCCCGCGAGGCGGAGCACACGCTGGGCAACGATGCCGAGACGCCCGATTATGTGTCCGGTGATTTTATGCGCACCGGCGGCATACGCATGGGACGCAAGCTGCTCGGCCGCGATGAATCGGATGACATCGATTCGGAGGCGAGTTCGGTCTGCTCGGAGCGTTCGTTCGATTCGAGCTACACGCGCGGCAACAACTCCATGTCGAACTACTCGCTGAGCGGGTCGCGCAATCGCCTCGACTGGAACAGCCAGCGGGCGCCGTTCGACGACATCGAGACGATCATTCAGTACTGCGCCTCGACGCACTGGTCGGAGCGCAAGGATGGCCTGATCAGTCTCACCCAATACCTGGCCGATGGCAAGGAGCTGACGCAACAGCAGCTGCAGTGTGTCCTGGACATGTTCCGCAAAATGTTTATGGACACGCACACTAAGGTCTACTCCCTGTTTCTGGATACGGTCACCGAGCTGATTCTGGTCCATGCACCAGAGCTCCACGACTGGCTGTTCATCTTGTTGACGCGCCTCTTCAACAAGCTGGGCACCGATCTGCTCAATTCGATGCACAGCAAAATCTGGAAGACGCTCCAGGTGGTACACGAGTACTTTCCCACCCAGCTGCAGCTGAAGGAGCTCTTCCGCATCATTTCGGACAATACGCAGACGCCGACCACAAAGACGCGCATCGCCATTTTGCGCTTCCTCACCGAACTGGCCAACACATACGGCAAGAGCAGCGATTTCCCCAGCGATCACAGCCAGAGCTGTGAGCGCACCGTTCTCAAGTTGGCCCAAATGTCTGGGGATCAGAAATCGATAGAGCTGCGCTCCCAGGCGCGCCTCTGCCTGGTGGCGCTCTACAATTTGAATACGCCGCAAATGACAAAGCTGCTGGCCGCACTGCCCAAGGGCTATCAGGATACGGCACGGCTGTGCATCCAATCGACCATCCGGCGTCAGAGCAGCGGCGCCAACTCGCCGAGCAGCTCGCCGTTGAGCAGCAGCAGCCCGAAGCCGCTGCAGAGTCCCAGCGTCGGTCCGTTCGCCTCGCTCAATATGCATGTGAATTCTAGTCCACGTTCGCGTCAATCCTCCGTGGAGCAGGAGCTGCTCTATGGCTGCACCGAGCTGGAGGTGCAGCACAATATACAAAAGACCTCCGAGGAGATACGTTCCTGCTTCTCCGGCGGCCAGTATCATTCCCTGGCGCCCAACGGCTACAACGGACACCATCTGCAATTCGCCATCGATCAGCAGCAGCAGCAGCAGTCACAGGGCGGCCGGGATTTGACGGCGCAGCAGGACTCGCTGTCATCCAACTCGAAGACCCAATCGTCGGCCAACACCACGCAATCGAATACGCCGGAATCGGCGACCATGCGACTGGACACAGCAGCTCCGCCGCCGCAACCAGCGGCCAAGATATCGCTGCTCGTCGCCGAGAACGGGGAGCTGATATTGCCCGGTAATCTGCACGAGAGCGAAGTGCTGCGCGTCGCCTTAACGCTGAACAAGGATCAGCCGGTGGAGCAGCTGCAAACGGCGCTGACCAATCTGGGCATCTGCATACGCGGCGGCAACTGTGAGCTGCCCAACAAGCACTTCAAGTCGATAATGCGGATGCTGCTGCACATGCTGGAGGCGGAGCACACGGACGTGATCATCTCTGGCCTGCATGTGCTCAGCAAGATCGTGCGCAGCGAGAAGATGCGCCACAATTGGCTGAACTTCCTCGAGCTGATCCTGCTGAAGATCATGAACTGCTATCAGCACAGCAAAGAGGCGCTGCGCGAGATTGACACAATGATACCGCGCATAGCGCCGGCCCTGCCCCTGGATCTGACCATCAACATTGTTAATCCGGTGATAGCCACGGGCGCCTTTCCCGCCAATCTGTGCGCCATCAAGATACTGCTCGAGGTGACCGAACACCATGGCACCGAGATTACGGATGCCCATCTGGACATTGTGTTCCCGAATCTGGCGCGTTCCGCGGACGATCTGCAATCGATGGTGCGCAAGGCGGCGGTCTTCTGCATTGTCAAGCTGTACCTAGTTCTGGGCGAGGAGAAGGTCAAGCCCAAGCTGGCGGTGATGAATCCCAGCAAGGTGCGACTGCTGAACGTCTACATCGAGAAGCAGCGCAACTCGAGCAACTCCGGCGGCGGCTCCACCAAGAACTCCTCGGCGGCGTCCTCCTCATGATTGCGAGCCAACGCTCAGCGCTCACACACACACCGGGACACAGGGACGTCCACACACAAAGACATCGACGCAGCGTCGTCTCTTAACTTATGCAGAAAGTGAAAAAGAAAACAAAATAATAATAAAAAAAGAAAAAGAGGAGAAATCAAGTAACAATATGATATATAACGATAAATCATACTTATAAAACACACTAATTATTTATAAAAAACTAAAAACAAACCTAATTATTACTGATGATAGTTAGAACGATGATGATGATCAATAATTGTGTAATTGTTTATTATTAATACACGCAGAGAAAAAACAAAAAACAAATTGTACCGAAAGGCACAGAACAAACTATTTATATACGTCATTTAACTAAAACAAGAAGAGAAATAAAAACTTGTAGCCAACTACTGTCAGCCTCCCCTCAAACACACACGTTCACACATACACCCACACACACACACACTTCTCCACCCAGTTTTTATGATATGCTCTTCTTTATACTATTTCTTATAAATATATATATATATAGAGTCACTTAACCGTATAATTTCCTTTAGTTCTTAAGTCTAAAAGAAACATGTTTTTTCTGTGTATTCTAAATTATTGTTAACGTAGTCCAGCCGTATTCCTGTTTAATTTCCGCTCAATGCAAATCTAATTATAATTACACGATTTCTGCTATTTTTACAACTGAACTATTTTTGTAATTAATTTAAACACACAATAAAAAACAACAACACTTTTAGGTTATGTAATAATATTTATAAATTAATTAAATGAATAAAACAGTTAAACAACAAAAATTAAAAAAATAAAACACAAAAAAAATCCCAACATATAAACACCATTTTATGGGTTTTATTTTCGCCAAAAGCAGTTAGAAGTAAAAAAAAGGCCAAAAGAAAATTTTAATGCTAATATTTTGATTTCGTTTTGTTTTTTTTAAATTTTTTTATTTTATTTTTTGTTTCATAAAATTTAAACGTTCAAATATTGTTTTTATGTACACATGGACTTAATAATAACTACATTTAAATATATATATATATATATATATATATATGTATATATATATTTGGTTTGTTTTGTGTATTTTAACTTTGAAAAGATTTATCATAAAATGTCAACACTACAAAGTTTTTATTTTCAGTTTTGTTTTTTCGGGTGAGTAATTATTCAATTAACAACTAATACTCGCAATGGCTTTTCTATGATTTGACTAAAAAACATTTTTTAATGTTACTCGATGTGTTTGGATTTGGTTTTGCTTTTACCTTTGTTTTGATTTGTTTTGTTTTTAGTTGGGCCCATTTTGAAACCTGAACTGGTTGTTATAAATTTATAAATAAAATCTCTTTAATATAGTATTGATTTTTCTCCATCTGTTTTTCACGCACAATGATCATTCTGACAAATTAAACTAAATTAAGGCACTTAAATCGAAAAGAACTTAAAACTTAGTGGACAAACCAATGCATAAAACTGTTAGCAATTAAAATTTGGACAAGTACAAATAAGTGCGGTGGTTATATTTAGAGTTAAAGTTTAGTGCTTTGCTTTAAATATTTGGTATTCCAATCAATTGAAATTAATTTTAGTATTGTTGTATTTTTTAATGTATAAAAACTAAACGTAAACCCTATAAAGTGTTCTTGCATTAAAGTTATTTTCAATGGCACATCTTTTTCGCTAATTATAATATGTATAATTATAATTAATTATAATTATAAAGTTACATTTAGGATTTCAGAGATTTAATGAGGAGAGCGAGACAAATGTCTACTTAGGACTACAAAAACAGAATCGAATGCTACTTCGGCTTGGTTCCAACTCGTTTTCAAATGGTAGACTGTATCCGAATCGATATAACCTACAAATTACACAAGAAGAGTACTTACGAAATGCATTGCTCTACGCGTATCTACAGTGGGACAAAAGTTCTAAACAGGCGAACATTTGTGTTGGCTTTTCGTGTAGGTTTTCATAATTTTCATTTAAAACATTCAACTACTTAAGTTTAGGTTCATATTTTACATTTTGGCCTGCTTGGTTTTTTTGTATCTATGAATTTTGAACGCAATCATTGCCAGCAATGCCCGTAAAATATATATTTAACATCTGGCGGACATTGCCGTATTTTGACCGAAAAAGGCACACACAGAGAGAATTTCAAATGACAAACGACAAGGACACGACTAGAGATACTGTATGTAAATACCTTTACATACACACAATTAACGCCTTAATTATATATATGACTAAATATAGTGTGTCTAATAGCCATTGCAGCGTATCTCGCCGTAGCGCGACCTGCTCGCACTGTAGGCCGCATAGCCGTAACGCTCATACGCCGCGTAGTCCGGGTAGGGGTAGCCCTGGGCGCGCATCCGCTGACGGGACATCTGGTAGCTCGGATAGCCAAAGCTGTGCTGCTCCTCGTACGGCCAGTAATTGTGCATGCCACCACCACCGCCAGTGGCATCATAGTAGCCACCACCACCACTCATCCCCACATTGCCATTGCCGCTAGCCGCGTACTCCTCGGCCAGACGCTCGACGAGACTCTCGGGCGTTTGCAGAAAACGCTCCGAGAAGCGGCCAATTTCGGTGGAGCCAAACGCCTGCTGAAATCCAGGCAGCGGCTTTATATCCTGGAAATGAAAAATGAAAATATTCAACTAAAATTATGTCATGAATATAAATTCTACTTTTTGTCTCGGCTATGTTTTGGATATATACTAAAACTAATTTACCAATTGGAAGATAAACTTCACCTATTTGATATTTGTGATAATAGAATAGCAAGCTAATAATTCTAAAAAAATTATAATAAACTCAAAAAACGAAATAATTGCCTATATATATATATATTATATATTCTATATATATATTGATTATTATTAACTAAACATTTTAAAAAACTAAAATATTAAATATTTATCTTGATGCTCTCAAGCAAAAGTTCGGCAGAAACATGAAATACAAGTTTTACATTTTATTTCAATTTATTTTAAAAACTAATTAAAAAGTTGTACCAAATTAAAATAAATTAAAAATAAAGATAAATTAGCAAAAGTCGAATAACTTTTTACTTTTAAATCTAGATTGCTAGAATAACAAGTCCAAAAGGGAAATATGGAAATATACGCGAAGGCGTTTTCAACATTTTTAAATGGATTTCGACTACATATATACATATATATTTATGTATGTATGTGCTTATGTGTGTGCTTGTGTATCTGCTCTGTATCTCACCCTTATTTGCTCCCGCACGGTGGATTCCACAGCCTCCACATTTTCTGTTTCAGTTTGCTTTTTGCTAGACTTGCGTTTTGATTTCTTGCTCGGTATGAGATCGCATTCGATAATGCGATTGCTGTTGTTGTTGTTGTTGCTGCTGCTGCTGTGGATGCTGTTGCTGCGATTTTTGGCCGTCGCATTTCGTTTGCTGCTGACAGGCTGCTGCTGCTGCTGCTGCTGCAGCAGTGGCGCCAGCGCAGGTGGCACAGTGGGTGTTGCCACGGACGCAGCCAGTCCATAGCCCACGGGCGAGTTTTGTGGCGCGGGCGGCGTGCGCGGCCGACGCGACGTTGGACTCCAGTTGTGCGTTGCTGTTGCTGCTGCTGTTGCTGCTGTTGGTGGCTGCTGCTGCAACAAGAAAATCGATTTAGTTTTCAGTTGCAGAGCTCGACGGTGCAAAAAAAGTTGTTACGCTCAAGTGGCGGCCACTTCAAACTTGCCAGCGAAGGTGCCCCGGCAGCCGCCCCCGCTTTCCGCTCGCCGTTCGCTGCTTGTGTTGCCAAGCGTCAGCAACCCCATAAAGGGGGGCGTGCCCGCACCCAACAACAGCCGCATTGAAGTTCAGCGCAGAACCCCCCAAAAATCAATAGGCGCCCGTTTGCAGCTGCCGTGCGCTGGGACACCCTGTAAAAAAGGGCTTCCGGCAAGAGAGCGTTCACGCTCTCTCTCTCTCTCTCTCTCTCTCTCTCTCTGTCTGACTCTCTGTGTTGGTGCTGCCTAAAAAGCCGGTCGATGGAGCTAAACGCATTTCGCTTTTGGTCTTCTCTTTTTTGTCTGCTGCTGCTGCTGCTGCTGTTGGTGCTGCTGTTGTGGTCTTGGCTCGTCTGTCATTATCAGCCTCTCATTTTACGGTTTTTTTTTTATGCTTTGGCCTAATTTGTCGCGGCAACTGCGTGAGCTAGCTTGGCTGTCGCTTAATTGATTGGACCTGTGCAGTTTTAATTTGTAATTTTGCGCAACGAGAACTTACCCCACGTTCAGCTGCAGCTTCGTTGATTTGATTAGTTGCTGGCTGCTCGGCAATTTCCTGTGGCGTCTCCTTGTTGGGCTTCGCCAAATTGATTTCCGCACGCTTCACGACTTCCGGCTGCTCCTCGTTTGCCGTTGCCGTCACCGCTGCCGCCTTATCAATATCATTCACAATAGGCGTTGGTGTTGTTGTTGTTGTTGGCGGCGTCGATGTCGACGTCGACGTCGCTGCTGTCGCGCTTATGTCATCTGGAAAATTAGCAAGAAAAAGGGCGCCCAGCCAGGCGACATGTGTTAAAAGAAAATCAATAAAGATATTTTTTTTTATTTTTCTTCATTTTTTTTATAATATTTGTATATTGTCAGGCTAGGCGTCTGTAATTATTTTGTCATGCGTGCTGGTGGCCATCAAGGGTTAAAAAAATCGCGGAGGTTCAGGCACAGGTTAACCCAGCGCGAGAGAGCCGAATTTATTATTGTTGGACTATTTTTTGCACGCGCTTATCAAATTTGTGATATCGCGATTTATTTGGGGGTAGCAAAGAGAGAAAGAGAGAGAGAGAGAGCGGGTGAGAGAGCGGCAGGCAGGCAAAGAGAGAGCAGCACATCAACATGCACTTGTTGAACGTATCAAACACACACACAAATACATACAAATGGAGTGTGAAAAACTATAGCATGCTTTTCAGCGCATGCGACTGAGCCTGCAATGTTTACGTATTTGTTGTTGTGGCTTTGTTGTTTGCCTGCTTCGCTTTGCCGATATTCATTCGTTGCTATTGTTATTGTTATTGCTCTTCGCGTCAAATAAATCAATCGTCATCAATTTAGAGACTGATAAGGGTATGCGCAAATGTGTTGAAAACGAGAGCATTTGATTATTGTGGTGCAAATTTATTAATTGATTCTTATTTTAGTTTTTATGTTTGAATTTATATAAAATTTATGTGAAATAAAGGTAAAAAACCTCTGATCGTGACTGGAATTTGTAATCCTTAATAATACATATAAAAGGTATATTTAAAATTTTAGTTTTTTAATTTTATTTTATTTTTTAATTTATTTATATGAGTATCATATGATAATGCTTCTTCAATATTTAAGGAAAATACCATATACTGTTTTTTTCTTAAAGCTTCAATGCTTGACTTTAACTTCAGATATCTTATGCTATATCTTTCTATAAACATATTCACATTTTCCTTAGCTTACGCTCTTGACTTTTAACTTATTGCTTGTCCTTTGCTTTCGCCTCAGTTTGTCATAATGGACATTGATTTTTGCGTCAATGTTGGATAGCTCTCCCAAGCGTACAACTACAACAAATTGTGCAAGCGGCCGCCTGTTCCAGGGTGTCTCTTCGTTTCCGTTCTGTTCTGTATGTGTTGGGCAAACAGCAGCTACCATAACCCACCACATTGGGTTGTAAAGTTCATTTACATGCTCTGCTGTGATGACATTTCACGCACACACTCGTAACTTAAACACCCTCGCAAAAGCTTCAGTGTGTGTGTTTCTGTGTGTGTGTGTGTGTGTGTGTGTGTAAGTTGAGCGCCCATTGATAAGGACGGCATTGCCCACAAGTCTCGTTTACATTAGGAAATATTTAGAAAAGCTGTCATATGCTCGGCTCGGGGTGTGTGTGTGTTTCTGTATGTGTGTGTGTGCGTGGGAGCCATACAATTTACACCTTCCATTTTCACTGTGTGCGCCGTTTGACGCAACATCAAAAAAGGTAACTTATTGATTTGCACACACGCCTCTGCCAAAAAGTTAAATCAAAAGCAACTAATCAAGAGGCAAAACTCGAGCGCGCACCACTCAACCACCCAGGCTGCCAACCCCTTGCGTGCCTAAATAGACAGCTAATTTTCAAGTCCTTTAAAGCAACATGACGTAGGCTCGTCACACATACACACACACACACCCACACACACACACCTTGTCACAGCCTTTGTGCCAAGTCGGGCCGACAGGAAGCGGAAGCATTTCAGCAGTTAACCAACGCTGATTGGTCGAGTGTTTGCGAAAAGTCGACTCCACGCGGCGACGACTGTCCCCATGTCGTGCAAATGGCCGGCAACGTCTGACGGACAGTTGGCTGTCGGTGCTTGGCTCTGACGAACCTGACGCTGAAGCTGACGGCGGCGTTGATGGCGACTCAAATGGACGCTCTTTGCATTCATTTGCATGCAAAATCAAGCATACGCAGTGATGTACAGTGGAATCTCTTTTTCTAATTGAATGAAATGTGCTGCAAAGCCCCCTGAACGTTAAAATGTTTCTACAATTTTGGATATTTTTAGTAAACTTGTTATGAATACATTAGCTTGTTCTTATCTTATCTCTGATCTTATTTTGTGAATAGCAAAAATTAAGTTCTTAATATATTCAACTACAAAATTAATTTTTCAAATTGTATCTAATATGTATGGAATTATGTTAAATTAATATAATATGCTACTTTATTTAACATAACATGAAGCTGGGCTTATTATGGTAAACTTGTTAAAGCTGACAAGATTACTTTCTCTCTCTCTCTAAAGTTGCTGTTGTGCTTAACATTAACATTCTTGCACATAAACTATAATGCTTTAATCTGTTAATCTGGCATGTACTTAACAGGCAGCTGTAACTGCTCACTATGCTAAACATGCACTACAAATGTTAGAGCTCTCTTCGGTATTGATCTTGTAACACTAACATCAGCTCTGTTAAATCTCAGTTGATGTATGTTAGTTATAATAAGAAAACTAACTTCAACAACGTTCCACAGTGCCACAGTTGGTTTCCCTCTTTGGGTGCTGCTGCTGTTCCAGGCCCGAACCCAATGGGGTATTAATACTTGTTACATAATCTAGTCTGACATATGTTTGCATAAATTTACAATCATTGCCCCGTCCTTTGCATAATTGTAAATTAAATAGAGCGTAATGCAAATGGTGACAACTTACCGGGAATATCGAGCGACGTGGAGACAGCTGTTGCCTTCTGCTCCTCCACTTCCGCGAGCTGCTGTTGCTGCTGCTGCTGCTGTTGTTGCTGTTGCTCCTCCTCGTAGTCCCTGCCATCGGCGGGACAGTGATACGAGACACACGATGCCGACTCCACGGACATATTCACGGGATACTCGCTGCTGTAAACGGGCGTGCTTTGGCTGCTGTCGCTCCGGGCGCGCGTGCTGCAATTGCTGATGCCGCTGTCCGTGCCCGTGGCACTGATCAGTGGCGGGGACGTGGTCAGCCGCTGTGCCGGCGACGCAGCCTCCATTTCGTGCTCCAGCTTGATCTGTTCCGGCAGCGTTTCCTCCAGCTTGGGCTGCTGATGTTGCTGTTGCTGCTGCTGATGTTGCTGTTGCTGCTGCTGTTGCTGATGCTGCTCCGTGTAGTTGCGCAGAGGCTCCAAGTAGTTGGGCGGCAGCACTGTGCGATTGGGCGCAGGCGTTGTGGAGCGTCCCGGAGGCGCATAATGGGTGGGCGTGCCGGACTGATAGGCGGCAAAGCCACGTGTCTGTCCATAGCCGGCGGCACTGTAGAGCGCAGGCGCCGGCTGCTCATAGACGCTGCTGGGGGGCAGCTGCTGCTGATAGCCGAGCTGCTGCGCCGGCGTATGTTGCTGTTGTTGCGGATGCGGATGCGGATGTGGCCGGGGCGGATAGTGGAGCACACTGGAGGGTATCAGCTGCTGGCCAGCCGGCGTGAACATGCCCGGATGCTGGTGATGGCTGTAGTGCGGCGAGGCGTACGGCGCATACCGATAGTAGTTGGGCATGTACCCGGAGCTGGCATAGCCATAGCCATACGGATTGTAGGCGCCGTAACCGCTCCGATAGCCGGACGAACCATAATGCGACATGGCGGCCTGCGCCTGCGCCTGAGCCGGATGCAGTTGCTCGTAGTAGCTGGCGGCGTATCTGTCCGACATGTCCGAGCGTTTGTCCTGACAGTGGGTGCAACTTAGTTGCCACTTTCGTGCAGCAGCAATAATAACAATGGCAAAGTTGACTGCCCCGTCCGGTTTGTGCTTGTTGTTGTTGTTGTGGGGGCCATTTTGCGTCGCCTTCGCTCTGTGGTCAATAGCAAGGATATCCTCTTACATGTGTCTATTATTGATTTTAGTTTTTTGCTTTTCCTTTTCTTTTATTTCACAATCCTTTCAGCTTAGTCGGCTGTGGGTGCCTGATGTTTTTTTCAAGGCTACCTTTTATTTATGTTGTGTCCTGCAAGTACACAGAACTGAGTGTTTAAATATGAAATGAAGAAACTATTTGAGTTGGCTGCACTTAATGCCTGCATATTTAATGCTAAAGCTGGCCAAGAGGGGGGAGTTCTTCCAGCCGGCTGGATAAATAATGCGTTAATGTGCGCATTTTGTGAGTGTTTGCAATTTAATTAATGTTCGACATTAATATAAATGCTCATTTAGCAAGGCATTAACGCCGCAGGACTTTCGACCCAAGGATATACACCACTAGACAGCATAACGAGACAACGAATTCACCTTGGATTAGCATTTAATTGTTAAAGCAAACAGTACAAAAAAATGGCAGTTTTAAACGGAAACGCCTCAAAGTAGGCAACAATTTTTTAAAACTTATATATATGGAGGATCAATCAAATACAAAAAGAAATTTTTGATATAAATTAAAAAAAAAAAAAACAATTTTTGTGTTTTTCAATACAAATGCTAAATTTTTATAAAAATCATAAATTTTTTGCCATAATATCGGTTTACTCTTAATGAATGTTTGAATTGTGAATTTTTGTAGAAGCCAAATCAGAAACCAAATTCAATTGCTTAATGTATAGGTAGTCGGAAGTAAAATTCTGTCTATATAATTAAGAAAAATTTTGTATTTAATTTTTAAAGAAACAATTTATCTAGAGTGCAAAATATTGACTGTCAAACGATCTCAGTATTGAATAATGTCAAGCACATTCTAAAGTCTTACAAATATTTGACTAAAATTCAAACTGAACTGAAGCCAACCAAATATGCAGTTAAATTATTGGTGCAAAATGTGTTTGCGGCTGCCGAAGAATTGATGAATGTCTGTTTGACCGCATGACGAGCAGCTGCTGTGCAAAATAATGTTTGCTATGGACTCAGGTACACACACGAGCACCCAAACACACACACACACACACACACACACACACACACACACACACACACACACACACACACACACTAAGATGAATGCCAGGGAACCGCAACCAATTTGACCGCACGCAACCCGTTAATGAGCCACAAAAGTGCATTTGTGAATAAAGAGAGAAAGAATGAGTGACGGAGAGAGAGAGAGAGAGAGAGAGAGAGAGAGAGAGAGGGGTAGCTAAAAACAGGCAGCATCTTGCAGCAGCAATCAATTTGCATGTGTGTAGAGCCAACTAGCTCCTGACGTGTGGCATTTATTGATTAATTAAAATGGGTTTTTTTATGTATTTGCTTAAGCCAAGCAGCATTAATAAAGCGATTGATGAATTGGGTGCGTCCCAAAGTGACGACAAGTTTATTGATTGGCCGCTTTATCGCTGACGTTGACGTTGACTTTGAAGATATCCCGCTACTTGCCGCAATTCAAATTAGCAAAATGGCGAGAGGAAAAGGGGAAAAAACAGAAGAAGAGCAACTCTATTAGCAGACACACGCTGGATAACATAATCAATGTAAATGTAAACACGCGCTGAGAGCAGAGAGCACCGAGCAGCGAAGAGAGCGCCAGGCCCGACCGGCAAAGAGCGTGTTTACCAAAAAGGGCAATTTGACAGAGTTATGTTAAGTGCGTGGTGAGTGCAAGGCGCAAACTGTAAACTGTAACCGAAATGTGAGCCCAAAAAAGTGTTGAGCAACTGCAATGTTGCTTATACATATTTGATTCCTGTTACTGTTGCTCTCTCTCTCTCTTGTTTTCGCTGGCGCTCTTACGCTCATGCGTTGCAAGTGAACAGCAGGAAACGGAAGTTGTGAGGCATGAGATGCTGCGTCTATCTGTTTATGTGTGTGTCGTAATGTTTTGGGGCAGCAACAGCCGCCCAGTTCCAGCGCATATAAATCAATAAAAACACAGAGCAGCCGAATCGAGTCGAGCTGATGCTGATGCTCAGCACAGCTTCATTAATTCTTTGCTGTGCTCTCTACTTTTTAACGGTTTCGTTGCCCAGCACTGATGCGCTAGTGCGTACGCATACACACAAGTACAAGTAGGTACACACACACACACACACACACACATAGTTATAGTTACATTGACGTCGTTTTCTTGTACGTCATAATATGCGAGTACCCCGGCGCACTTGAGCCTGCAAATATTGGCAGTGCCCGAATGTATGTTGCAGGTTTTATTTCGTTTTAAATGCAATTTTAATTGAGAGCTGCATGCGTGCTGTTGTTGCAGCTGCAACATGGTTTAATTGTTCTGCTTTGCAATAATTGGGGCAAGTGCGTAAGCTTCGCTTTGTGTGTAATTGAATGATAAAGCTAATGAGAGATTATCCTATAAATATAGGATAATTCAATCAATTGTATTAAACTTGTTATTGTATTGTATTGTTAAAATTATATTTTAAAAATGAAAATGGTTAATTAAAATTTAGAAATCTTTACTTACTTTTAAATATAAAAAATAGAACGTTTGCACTTAATGAGTTCTGCACAAATAAATAGTTTATTTAAAATTACGTATTTATTTGCATGCTATTTTAATTTGTTAATAAATCTGTATTCTTTTTATGCTTTCTTCCGTTAGCTAGTTTTTCAATTCAAAATACCGTTATGTTTGAAGTATTGCACACGAATTCAAAATATATTGTGAATTCCCACACACAGAGGTTCGCTCGCTCATTCGCGGCACTCTTCGCACTCTCGCGCAGAAATCGAAGAGCGGCAACGATCAGAATTGCAAACACTGGCAGACGTGCTCACACAGATTCACAGAACACATTCGCATTCGAATTCGCATTCACATTGCCACTTGGCAATGCCGACTGATTAACCCTTCGGATGTAACTGCGTACGTGTACGCTGCGTGTGCGACGCGCGCCAAAGTCCAACGTAGACTGAAACGCGATACGGCTGGCGCGCTTCCATTTATACACAGGCAGCCTCAGCGGTGTTGTCGACGTACCCCCGAAAAAAAAAAAATACGTAAAGAAGAAAAGCTGGCAAAAGACGGCGGCGAAAAAGCAGCGAAGCAGCAGCAAACCGAAAAGACAGAAAAAAATACAAAAACGGCACAACGGCTGTGCTGCACTGAGAACCCAGCGCAAACTATGTGACCCGATTTGATGGGCAACCTGCCCACACACGCGCTGCTCAAGGGGCGAGCGAGCTTTCGTTGGGTGGGAATGCGAATACGAATGTGAATGGGAGAGGGAGAGTAGGAGAGAGCGAACGCGCATTTGGCAATTGCAATGGGGCGAAGCTCTCTCGCGGCAAATGTCATTTGTAAATTCACTTACTTTGCTTACGAATTAGAGCACAAAACAGAAACCGAACAAAAACAGAGCGTGCCAAAACAATACCCAGAGAGCCTCGCCAAACTGATGGTGCGCATGAGAAGGTGGGCGAAGCAGAGCGAGTGCGCAGCAAAGTAATCGTCTGGGGGTTTCCCTGGTTCAGTGCTGGTCATGCTATCAATGGGTATGTATGCGGCTGGTTTATTGATGTGTCCGGATAACATATACTATAAACCGTAGCGCACATTACGGGGCAGATTACACTGAAACGAGCCTCCAACAGCCCCAAGCTAAAACCGGCCAAGTAACACTTGACCGAAAAGCATGTCCGAAAATAGTTTCAATACCGGAAAGATAAACAGGAACACACACACATAGGCACACATAGTCTTACATTCTGCAGCACAGTTAATACGCACCATTAATATTGATTAAATCTGGGAGAGAGCTTACTGCTGTCCAACAATGCGCAACTGTCTCGCTCTCTGTTACACATCCTCTCGCTCTCTTGCTTGATGCACGTGTTGTGTTTTGTGGTTTTTGCAGTCAACATGAAAGCCTCCAAAATATTGTGGGTGACAAAAATGCGGCGGTACAGGAAAAAAAATAAGAAAAAACGTAAACAAAGCGTGCGCACGCAACGCCAGAATTCAGTGGGGTAGGGTGCTGAAGATGGGTGGGGAAATATCCAGTTAGACGCATGCAGTCAGGGTGTTTTTGTTATTGATTTGGCAGACGGTATACAGGGTGTGAACTCCAAAATGTAACTGCCTTAAGGAAACTTAAAAAAAAAAAAATATAAATAAAAAAAATTTCGAACTACAATTAGAAAAGTAAAATAAATGGTATTTATCTATTATTAAATACCCGAATTATCACTTTAAAATTAATTAATATTCATATTATTAATTATTTGTCATTGGTTTCTTTAACTTTTATGAATTTATTCCTTAGTAGATGAAATTTCGAGTCACCTTCATGAATTTTCATTAGTAACTTTAACAGTCTCTGTAACAGCCAATCGATAACAAACACAAAACGATTATAAAAGAGATCCTGCTTCGCAGGAAACACTTCTTAGCCGAACCAATGGGCGCCCATGCAGTCACGCGTCCACTCCGTTTGACAGACCCAGCACCACTCGAAGCCGCAGCCGGCGCGTGTGCAGACCATGTGCATGCAGCCACCTGGAAGGAAGTTGGAGCGGGGGCATTATAAATTTTTGGTGCAAGTTCTCATTAGGCTCACCATCTCGCTCCGTGGGAGTGCGACATTTGGGACAGGGCTTGGTGCTCACTTTGATTGTCACATTGCTGGCCTCCTCCCAGCGAGCCTCCGCGGCGCGCTGTTAGAAATTTAATACGGCGATTATACAAGAGACTGGGCCGAGGAGCGCATGATGCTTACGTTTGGATCCACAGTGTATTCACAGGAATTTGGTGCGCTGCCGGGGGCACCCTCCGGCAGACATTCACCAATGTGATAGCCCTGCTGGCAGTTACGACAGAAGACATAGCCACATCCATTCTGGCAGGTCACCTTGCGACAATCGGGCTCCACAAGCAAGCCCATGCCACAGCCGGGCTGCGGACAGAGCACACCGCCTGCCTGCAGCACAAACTCCTCGGTGGCGAACCGCTGGTAACGCTCGTACTCCTCGCGTGAGAGTAGCTTAAAGTGATGGATTTCCTCGATGAAGGAGTGCTCACAGCCAGCCGGACAGGGCAGCGTGTAGCCAAAGTCTGGATGCGGCATAAACTGGCGCTCGTTGAGCCGCGAGCGACAATAGTCGCGAAAACAGTCAATGCAGGTGACGTGCTGTGAGGCACAGGGAAAGACCAGAACCGTTTCACTAAAAACAAGAGGTATTGGTGAAAAGTATCAGCTTGGTGTTGGATTAGCACTCACCTGACATCCGTGCAGGCCAAGCAGGGCACGTCCTTGATATTGTTCTTAATTAAGTTCAAGGGCACAGCGAAATCCTTTTCGCCGCCTGAAACATGCTCCGCACACTTGAAGTAGAATTCGGCAAATGGCGGATCGCCCGCATCGTTGTCCACACATGCAATTTCGAGACTCTCACAATGGCCCCGAATGCGTCGCGACTTGAGCACATCATCCCAGCACTCGGGATCGCGATGCACGGTGAAGGCGCCGCCCTTGCAGAGAGCGCATCTCACACGCAGCTTGCCCTTGCACAACTTGTTGCACTGGCCGCAGTGGACGAAGAAATGCGCCTTTGCACGTACCCGCTCTGCGAAGGTGTCATAAAGATAGATAGATAGATATAAAGCAGTTGAGCTCACCCTCTTCGGTGATGTTCAGACGCTCCTCACTCTCCAGCTGTAGATCGAGCAGCGTCTCGTTCAGCGGCTTTGAGGGCTCCTCGGCGTTCGAGTCTTCTTCCAATAATGTGCTGGCCTTACGTTCGCGCTCCCGCTGTGCGGTTGGACGCAACCGGATGGCGTGGAGCACGCTCTGCTGGCCGAGATCACATTGCTACAAAGGCCCATAATTTTGAATCTATGACAATTCTTGTACGTTTGATACTACCTCAATGGTGGTTGCATCGCTCAGCTCTTTGCCCGCAAATATGATCTTCACCTCCTCCGGCTGCAGGCCCAGCTGTGGCGCCACCAGCTCCTTAACGTTCTTGATGTCCCATTGCGGTTCCAAGTTCACGGACAGTGTGCGGCCAGTGTTTGTCTTTACGTAAATGCTCAACGTGTGGGTTAGTTTCCCTCCAATTTGCAGCAGCTCCAGCATTTTGCGTACCAAAACAGCAATAAAATTAAAAATAAAACTCATTTAAAACAGTTAGAGATATAATAATAACATAACAACAGCACACATATAAACGTAATCAAACACTAGAACTTTTTGAAATCTGGTCACACCGATGTTTAGCTTAGCAGATACGTACGTAGCAGATACGTGCTTTGCGTTAATTGACTAAAAGGTTTTATTTAACTGTCATCAATTTTATACTGTCCACTCAATTATTTAGACATTCATGAAGATGTATTCGACTTTTTATATTAACTGTCGCCGTTATTTGAATGTAGCATTGACTAGCTTCTGTCACAATGCAACACTTACTCATTCTACAACACTGAAGTACCCAGCTGTTAATATCTATAAAATTCCGTTTGCCATTCTCTTGTCTACGTCAGCGCACACTTTCGCGCGGTAATATTGGAAACAGAATTCAAGAAATTTTTTTGTTTGAGGCGAAGCTGAGCTGAGTGTGAATATGTCAGATTTAAAGATCACAGAAGTGAGCGGTGACTTATTTTCGGCTGGCGAAGAGTATTCAATGTGTCATTGCGTGGCCGCCGATTTGCGCATGGGCAAAGGCATTGCCGTCAAATTTCGGTGCGTTGTTTTCCTATATAAATGTATGTGTGATATTAACGGATCTTTTGCAGCAACAAATTTGGCCAGCTGGCCGCCTTGCAAAAGCAAAATGTGCAGCCTGGCGGCGTGGCCATACTGCAGCACCAAGGCCGTTACATCTACTACCTGATAACCAAGCAGAGCAGTTGGGGCAAGCCAACTTACCAGCTGCTGCACAGCTCCCTGAGCGCCATGCAACAACATATGGTAAGGGGTAATCCCAATTGATTCATATGTGCGACTATTGAAATACCCTCTTCCTCTTTCGTTCAAGCTTAAGCACAATGTGCAGAAGCTGGCACTGCCTCGCATCGGTTGCGGTTTGGACGGTCTCAGCTGGGCGAAAGTTAAGGACCTGCTTAATGAGATATTTCAAGCGGACGCCGCCGAGTTGGTTGTTTATAATTATGTGCCAGGCGCAGCCAAATAAATAGAAACAGGTGTAAACAACAAATTTGTGACAAAATTTCTTAGAGTAACTGCTGTTGCGGCGGCACATAGTTGTAGACGGTTATCTCCACATCCTCGCGCCCAAAGACTTCGTTTAGTATAGCGCTGACCTTATCCCACTCCAGGCCATCGATGCCACAGCCAATGCGTGGTATGGCCAGCTTTTGGATGCCATGCTTGTCCTGCAGCAAAAATCGTGTCACATAATATACTTATCTATATTTATATGAAAGTATAGCTTACCATATGATCGCGCATCTTTTCCAACGATGACTGCAGCGATTCGTAGGTGGGCAGTGCCCAGCTCTGCGACTTGGTCACCAGATAGTATATGAATCGTTCGTCATCCTGCAGCACGGCCAGCTCGCCGCTGCGCGCCTTTTGGGCCAGCAGCTCGTCGACCCTGCCGTAGACCTCCTTGAACTTAAGAGCGATGCCTGCGCCCATGGCCAGATCGGCGCCAACGCAGTGGGCCAGCGAGTGGGTCTTCGGTGCCGAGAAGAGATCCCCGTTGACCTCGGTGAGCTTGTAGCCAGTCATGTTGTGGACAAAGGCCCGTTGAAAGGCAAGACGCAAATCTGCAACTTTCGGAGAATACATTTTCAGTTGTTGAATACTAAATGAATTGTCACGAATGAATATATATATTATATAAATCTAATAGTTTTTCAAAGGCATGCTTGAAAAGAGGTTTCGATTATTGCCAGCCAGTGGGCGGTGTCTTTTATTTGTTGTACAATATAAATATGTCATAAATACATAATGTCTTTTTTCAGCTAAGCCAAACTCTTAACAACTATATAAGTAACGGTGCATTTGGTGCTTTGCTCGAATACAAATAAACCCATGCCAACCCATTTCGAGTGTTATAAATTATATTTAAATATATATACAAAAATTCAATGCCACTTCATTTTGGGCCCACTCAGAAGGGCGTCTTCTCTCTGTGCAGGGAATGTCGCGAGGAGCTGACGCTGCGCGGCAGTTGCATCAGCTTCATGTGATGGCAGGTGGGGCACATCACCTTTATGGTGTCCCGCTCCATGCTGGGTGGCTCGTAGAAGAAGGCGATTATGTCCACGCTGTCCCCGACAAAGACCAGCTCCAGCAAACTGCGCACGCGCAGCCAGTCCAGACGATCAATGCCACAGCCGAGGCGTGGTATGGCCAACTTGGTGACACTGTGCTCACGCTGGAAGAGAAGACCACAAAGGGGGTTAGCTGGGCCGACAGCTCACGGCCTGACCGGCCTACTCACCATGTGCTCGCGCATGGCCAGCAGCGCGTAGTAGAGCGCCGTGTAGGTGCACTTCTCGTGCGCCCGCTCCTTGGTCACCAGGTTGTAGATGAAGCGTCCGCCCTGCTCCAGCACCGCCACGTTGCCCGTGTGCCTGTTCTGCCTCTTCAGGTCGGCCACGTGCCCGAACTTGCAGCGGAACTGCAAATTGAGTCCGGCGCACATGGCGAAATCCGCGCTAACGGAATGCACGAGTGCGAAGTTCTCCGGAGCGCTAAACAGATTGCCCTTCGCCTCGGTTATCTGACACTTGGACGCAGCCAGCTGGAAATGATTTAACACAATAAACTCGCAAAGATCTCGCATGCTGCATTCTCAGCTCACCTCCCGCGAGATGTCGTCATGCTCGCAGACCAGAATCTCAATGGGATACTCGCTGTGCGCGAATATCTGCTGCATGATGCGCTTCACTCGCTTCCAGTCGAGGCCGTCATTGCCCGAGCAGATCCGTGGCATCGCCACTTTGGTGATCTCGTGATTGCGCTGTGATTGGGATGACAAAACCGAATCTGATTAATTTACGAATGACGCGCTTATGATGCAAACAAATCAACTGTAAATTAATAAACTTGCGTGAAATAATTTCTGTATATGCGACAGCTTGTATACCCTTACTAAAAGAAATTCTAGCTCAAGCTATGAATTGCATCTGTGATATACATAGTATAGTACAACTAGCATACATATACAAATAGATGTTCATTTCCGGGAAAATAAATATACTTATCTGGCACTATATTATGTTCGAATTGGATTATCATTTGATGAAGAACTCTACTTAACAATAAAAAATTTAGAATATATAAAAACTGTTAAATAATCCCTAATTTGTATTATTTTTCTTTATCCATAAATATCTTTATATCCATTTTTACTCTATCGCTCTCTCTCTCTATCTCTTCTCTAATTTAATTGTATTATGATTCGATTCCCCGTATTTATTCATTAGCATTTTAAAGCTCTAGTAAATTTTAAATGTTTATGGCTTTGTGTTATTTGTATAGCAGAGCAATCTAGACCTCTCTATGCGCTTCTCATGAAATTGAGTGATGCCTACAGACTTTTGGTGTTTTCAGTGATGTGTGTTATTAAAAATATATATCTCTCTCTATAATCTCTTTCTCTCCTCCTCCTCTCTCCTTCTTTCACTCTGTTACTCTCTTTTGCTCTCTCTATTTGTCTATATCTTCTATCGTATTTCAATCTCTTTCCAAATCGACATCCATTTTTGTCATATATATCTCTATCTATAACCCTCTCCCTTTCTCCAAATCAAATTAAACGCTTCCTGTTCCCCCAATTGCTCACCATATGCTCGCGCATGCAAATCAAGGCCGCTTGGACATCATCGTAGGTGCTGGTCGCATAGAGATTGGACTTGGTGACCAGGTAGTAGACGAAGCGAGCGTTGTGCTCGAGCACCACACAATTGCCGCTGGTCACCCGGCGCCGGCGGAGATCGTCGACGTCGCCGAAGATGAGGGCGAACTGCCAGGCGAGCGTGCCGCGGACTGCACTGAACGATGACTCAACGGCGTGGGCGAGTGCATAGTGCTGCGGCGCCTGGAACAGGTCCAGTTTCGACTCGACGATTTTCACGTTCGTGCTGGCCATGTTTTGCGCAATTTGCCAACTGCAATTAAGTGAAATTATTTCTGCTTCAATGCCAAAAACTGAATTCAGTTTTTTTTTGGTACTTACCCGTGCACGCAGTGCGGAAACTTTCACGAGGCCAAATCGAATTCACAATGAAAACTTTACTTATTTTCTTTTTTGAATTTTTGCTTTGAAATGTTTGCGAACGTTGCCAAAACGAGCCGCAGGCAAAGCTAAAAAAAACGACCGTTGAAAAAGAACCCAGAACCAAAGAATAGCAAAGCAATTTGGACGTTGTTAGCGCCCAGTTTGCCACAGTTAGTAGCTTGTTTTAGGCTTGTTGCCAGTTCTTAGTTAGTGCTTTATCAATCAATGGACTGTCTCGACCGCCGTTCTGCAGCGGAATGGAATGCGCTGAGCGGCGTCGAGCGAGCGAAAGCCCAAAAGCAGAGCCAGCGTCAAGTTCCAAGTCGGCCCCAATTGGGGCTTTAATATGACAACTCTGACTCAGCAGTGTTGTTCTTGTTGTTGTTGTTCTTTTTGTTGTGTCTGTTCTATAATATGCCATCATGCTGCTGATGATGACATATGATTATAATACATGTGTATCCACATGTGAGTATGTGTGTGTGTGTGTTTTTGTTTGTTTGTTATCGCCTGTTTGTTTTGTTAGAATTTGCTGTTAATTTATTGCTGTTGCGCCCGAAGCAACTGTTGAAGCTGGCATTTGCCCAAATATTGAGCTCGTCGCGTATCTCAAAATCTTGGCCCTTTGACCAATAACGATAACCATATTGATAGCGCACCTGGCCACGGCTAGCCGAGGCGGGCAGCGTAGGCGATGCTCAAACGGTAATCAGCGGCATGTGCTTACAGGGGCAGTCAAGCGAGAGCACTTGGAATAATATCAACAAAAAAACACTCGACTCATTAAGTTGACAGTTTTTTGTTTTGTTTTTAGAAATGTGACTTAAATTATAATTATATTTTGTGCGCATAGCAGGTGAAAACAAATATTAGCATATACACATACACACACCGCATATAAATTACCATATTAAGTTAGTAAACCGCAAACGCAATAAAAATCAAAAACAACAACAACAATGACGCACAAGCTTTTATTTTATTTTTGTTTTGTATTTTGCAAGTTCCAATTTTTGCAATTGGCGCCTCCGTGTGGTGTATGTCTTGGCTAAATGTGCTCGCTGTGCAACACTGTTTACGCAATATAAACAAACTCAATTCGCTGTGCTTTTAGTTTATATGGCAAAAACCAGTTAACATAAGTACGCCATAAATTTATAAGTGCATTTCAGTGATTTTTTTGTATTTATAAATAAGTGTTAATTACAAAGCAGTGCAAATGCTTATTGGCTCTGCTCAAGGTCACATTTGTTTTCTATCTAAGCGCTCTCTCACTCTCCGTCTCTTTCTCTTTCGCTCTTTATTGTATGTGTGCTTTTACGCATTTCTACGCATGGCGCGAGCAATTGTATATTATTTAAATTTCACTTTTCATCAATCGCTAAATCTTGGGGCACCTTGTGGAAAAGCGATAGCAGCGACCACGACAACGACGACGACGACGACGTCTCCAACTCGGTTCATGGCAGTTTAACTTGGCGCTCCGACGGCACACAACGCACACGAGAGGCGGATTTACTAAAAAAAAGATCTATGCGCAAATTTGCCAGTGATTTGTTGTTGTTGTAAAATTGCACATTGCTGTTGTTGTCGTTGTTTCTTATTGGTTTTTTTCATCATTTGCGGCTGGCAAATTATATAAATAGTTTTTTGCGTGTCTATTGTTATTTATTTGTGTTAGTAATTGTGTAAATTATACTTTACGTATTATTTGTGTAGTTAGTTGTTGTTGTCGGCGTGCTAAAAACATTCGTTTTCGGCTCTTTCTTGGGCAATTAATTGAACGCGTTAAATCTCCCTAAGAAGAGGAAAGCAATTAACACACAATTCGGAACGCGCTTCACAAAAGTTTAAACGTTCTGAAACAGACGCCGCTAAGAGAATAACTAAAAAGTGCAAGGCGAAAGGCAAAAAAACCTGAGAGCAACAGCAGCAGATACGGACAGAGACGTCAACGTCGACGTCAGCTGTTTTTGGCTTGTGCTCTTCCCCACCCCACCAACGGTGCTCGTTACGTAGTCGCTGATTTTAACCATCTTTGTTGTTGTCGTTTTTCTTACGTAGCCTTAACTAGTTTCTGTTTTGGGTTTTGTTGCTTGCTGTTTCTGTTTGTGTTTCTCTTGTTATTCGTTGTAGCACTTTAGAACATATTCGCCGCACATATTCGCTGCAATGACTTCGTTGACATTGTGCTGCTCGCGTCGTGCGTTCGCTGCCAACGCCTACGTCAACGTCAGCGCAAATTGGCGGTTTATTCAAACACTTCAAAGGCGCCAACAACAATTACAACAACAGCAATGTAGGCGTTTTAGCGCAGCTGCAGCAGCGGCAACAACAACGCCAAAAACTAATGCAAATTTGAGCGGTAAGTTCACTCTTTATTATGCTAATTACGCGTGCAATTGCTCATTGCTTACATTTATCTATTCGTTATGATTTATATGCCTATCTCTGGCTTCCTTCCCATCACGAGCTGACAACCCTGTTCGGCATTTTGAATGCTGTCAGCTGTTTATTTTTTTGTATAGCGAATCTAACGTATCTCAACTCAGGCTAATTGCGAATGCCGCCCACGCGCAGTTCACGGGACTTTCTATATACAGTATAGAATATATACAAAAGTATGCGTATAGATGTATATGTAAAATACATGATTTTTAGTTTATTTTTGCAGCTCAGCTGCCAAAACAGCTGTCAACGCAACAAGTAATTCTTATAAGAAACGACAATTAACCGTTATTTTAGGGTAGCCGAAGATTTGATACCTTTGCAGAAAAAGGGAAAATGTGTTTGCTCACAAAAACTTAATTTTAACCATGGAATCATGGTATTATCTCCTCTTACTTTGAGAAACAAATAAGTTTTTTAGAAAAAAACATTTTTCGATATTTATTGCATGACAATAGCTTTTGTATACAGACATGTGTCTAACTAATTGTCTGTTGATTCTGATCAAGAATATATACTTTAAATGCGTTACACGTTTCCTAAAATATTTCGAGTAACCGCTACAAGTTAAAAAATAGTAGAGCAACGTTTTAATTAACACTGAACAATGTATTTGCGCTAAATTGTAGCTAAAATCATTTTGTGATAAGAAAGATAAAATGTTCATAAACTCAGATAAACAATCAAGAATTTTGTGCTTTAATCAACTACAAGTTTTGTTAAAAATTTTACTTTAAAAAAAAATCTTAGAAAATCTCCAAATTCCTAAATATAAACAATTAGTTACAGTAAGCAATACAAGATATAATTTTATTGAAAACGTTTAACGCTTATTCTAAGTGCGAAAATTTGTATAATAAGTAATTTTCTATTCAAATTATTTTTTTAATAAATTACTGAAAAGATTCATGTTTTAGTATTTTGTAAAAAAAAGAACATTTAAAGCCAACCCATCAAATTAAATTTACTCTAATTACTCTAACTAATATGTGTGCTGAGAACATTTATTAGCGAAAAGGTTTAAATAAATGGATAATTCTCCATGCAAAAGATTCACATGATTGTCGAACCGACTTTTATTAATTGTGGCGTCTTGGGGTCTTGAGGCTCCGTCTTCCAGTCATCGCTCCAATTCTAAGCGGCCTGACTAATGACATTTCGATTGCCTAATTGAAAGCGCATTAAGCAATCGAACACCTAACAAGTGGTCCCAAACCCGTTTTGCTTCAATTAAAGTCCAATCAATTTTGTGTACAAATCGCAACAGGCGTTGACAAATGGAGTACAGTTGTACAGTAATGTGCATTACTCATAAATATTAATTTTTAAAATATCAGAACTGAACATTTTGAGTTTCTATTTTGTTGTGCTTTTACCCATGTGCCAAATTGTAAGTAAAAAAATGTTAAAAACTTGTACAAAAAGTATGCAAATTAATAACAGTAGATTTGTAAAAGATCAGTGTTGCAAGACACGTGAACAGCGGACCATAACAACGGTATGGTCAACAACTGATAAGATTAGATTTGTGGGTTATCAGCGTTGTCGAGTGTTTGTTGCTAAGACCCCAAGACTTATGTGTACCTACCTATATATCATACATATATGTCATCTATCGGCTTTCGCTTTTATTGTCTGAGGTCTAAGTGGGCGTGGCTCTTGTAAAGAACTTAACAAACACTTACATTTTGTGAGTAAGTAAACAAAATTGTTTCCGTACAGTCTCGTAATTATGACAATTAATCAATAAACAGGCGTTACTTCAGCTCATAATTAATTCATCCATGAGTCGCTATTTAAGTGTGGGCCCCATTCAAATGGATATCAATTGAAGTTCAAGGTCATTAACAGACATTGCTCGTGCGTCCCACACACACAACACGCACAAGACTCGAAAATTCAGAAAATAATATAAGAAAAAAAACTGGAAATCAGCCAAAGCTACAGTCGCACACATAAATATACAGACATATGCATAATAAATTAAAGTGTTTATGTATTTAGACGTGCTGCGAGCCCCCAATGAGTAGACAAGTAGCGAGAGAAAAAACTACGTTCGGCAAACCGAACTGTAAATACCCTCTACGTGAATGAACTTATTATAACTATATTATGTGGAAGAACAGTTGTGGGATTGTGATAATATCTGAACTTATACTTACTCTATAATAAAGCAAAGTATTTGTATTTAAAGCAAGTACAAATTTGAAAGAAGTTTTAGATATTTTTCAATTTATTATAAAGAGAAAATAGATATTCTCTATAAACAGCACAAAATAAAATTAATATAGTAAATTGTATGCTATATCTAAACTAATTATATGTTTATTTTGAATATTCGAAAACATGGAATAAGCAAACTTTGCTTAAGCGTTTTATCTAAAATAAACTGGATAACCCTATAATTAATTAAAATAAACTAAATTATACTATCATTATATAATTTACTTTTATTCTAGAAAATCCCTTTAACTTTCATTGAGCACATCTAACACTTATTTAAAGTACACAAATTTTATAAAAACATTTTCTACTTGGTGTAAAGGTTTTTTTAACTTAAATAAACTGAATTACACCATTATTCTAAAATTTATTTTTATTCCAGAAATTCCTTTTAGCTTTAAAGTACATAAGTTCTGTAAAAACATGTCCACTTGGTTCAAAGGTTTTAAAATTTAAACAAAGCTCTGAAAAAAGTGAATTAATTTATACATCATCAAAGAATATTCAAGAACGTAATGCACTTGAAATTCTGGTTTTAAAGCAGATTGAATAACTCTTTATATCTATGAAATCGAACTTCTGCCAGCTAGTTAAAAAGCTTATTTTGTATAGAAAAAGTGAAATACATTTCGTGATAAAATTCTATAGTCCATTTGTCAAAATAAGCACAAAGCAAACGTTTCTATTTGCTAGAGAGTCTAGAGAGAGATTGCCAGCTCGAGTAGTTTCCATATCATTGACTGAACCATTGGCACACAATAAAAATTGAGGAACACACAGACAGACACACATACACATACACTTAAGAACTGGGCTGATAAGTAATCGTAAACACGCTCCCACTTTGGCACTTTGTTTGTCGCTCTGGCAAATATGATATGAAATATTTTTTGGGTTTGCCAAAAAAACAAACAAAAACAGACTCTGCCCTCCTCTCTCGCTCTCTCTCTCTATTTGCTGGGGGATTCTCTAGCGATCTAGCTGCCTATGTCGCTTAGGGCAGCTCCAGGCGAAAACAGTCGCATATTTCTCGCGTATCTGGAAGCACACGTTGACGCTTCAAAGAACTCATAGAATTAATATCTACGGCAATAATTAATTCGCTTTCGCTTTCGATTTTGGTTTTGGTTTTATAGAACGTGCCATCTTATCGCGTAGAATGTCGTCGGCTACTCCCAAATTGGTGAACGTGGAGGAGTCGCGTCGCTTTATGATCGACTGCTTCAGGGCGGTGAATGTGCCCGAGGAGCATGCCCGCGCCCAGGCCGATCTCCTGGTGGCCGCCGATCATCGTGGCCATTTCAGTCACGGCATGAACCGCCTGGAGATGTACATCAATGATTTGGCCATCAATTCGACGAATGGCGGCGCCGTGCCGGAGGTGCTCAAGGAGACGCCAGCGACGGCGTGGGTGGACGGACACAATGGCTTGGGCGCCGTTGTTGGCAATTTCTGCATGGATCTGGCCATCAAGAAGGCCAAAACCGTCGGCGTTGGCTGGGTCTGTGTGAAGGGCTCCAATCATTATGGCATGGCCGGCTGGTATGCGCTCCGGGCCATGGAGCAGGGCCTGGTGGGCATGTCCATGACGAACACCTCACCGCTGATGGCGCCGACGGGCGCCAAGGAGGCGGCGCTGGGCACCAATCCGCTGTCGCTGGGCGCACCGGCTGCCAGCGATGATCACTTCCTGCTGGACATGGCCACCACCGCGGTGGCCGTGGGCAAAATCGAGATACAGAACCGCAAGGGCGCCGCGCTGCCCGACGGCTGGGCACAGGATCCCGAGGGCAACGTGACCAACGATGCCAAACTGGCCTTTGCCACGGGCTGCCTGCTGCCCCTGGGCGGCACCGCGCTAACCTCCGGCTACAAGGGCTACGGCCTGGGCGCCATGGTCGACATTCTGTCCGGCGTGATGTCCGGCGCCAATTACTCGACCCAGGTGCGCAAGTGGACGCATGCCGGCGCCAATTCGGCCGCCAATTTGGGCCACGTCTTCATCGCTGTCGACCCGAATTGCTTTGCGCCCGACTTCGAGGAGCGCATGAGCGACTTCAACGCGCGCCTGCGCGGCACAAAGCCGGTAAGAATTTGACTGCCATTCAAAATTTAACCTCTAGTTAATTTAATTTCAAATACCCCCCTCCCCCAGACCGATCCCAGCAAGCCCGTGCTGCTGGCCGGCGACAAGGAGACGAACAACATGAAGGCCGTGGACAAGGCGGGCGGCATTCAGTATCTGGAGAACCAGCTGAAGACCTGCAGCGCCCTGGCCGAGAGACTGAAGATCAGGCCGCTGTCCTTCACGTGAAGCGACCGAACCGGAAGGTTATTCCCTATCTGAAACCCATATCTAATCGCATGCGATTTAAAATTAATGTTTGCTTTTGCATTTTTCTTGACCAAAGAAGGATTTGATTAGTGCCTAAGTTGAAAAAAAAAAACAGTTTTTGTTATTGATATACACCTGCATACATACTTATATATGTATTCTGATATTATGATTTTGCAAGGCTAATAAATAAATCAATTTTTGCTTACTCTAGCATACTCTGCTTAATAGTTAAACGAGGCTGGTTTGGCTGCCAAATAAAACGCTTCCAACGCCCATTTGCGCCTGCTTTTTGGCATCCTTGCCCGCCGTCGCCGACTCCCTCTTCACCCGCATCTTAAAGTAACGACACTGGGTGTCAAAGAGCTGCGGCACCGTGTCCAGGACGGGATTCACGTGCATGGCCGAGCGCAGCTCCTCGGCATTGTCCGTCTTGCTCATGGACTTGATGAAATCGATGTGACGCTGGTTCTCCTCGGTCAGCCTGTGCTTCTCCTCCAGCAGCAGCATATTTTGTGCCTGGGCCATGGCCTGCTGACGCCAAAAGTTCTTCAGTCCCTTGTTCAACGTGACCAGGTCCTCCTCTGTGATATCCACGTGCTTCTTTATGTCCAGCGTTTGCAGTGTAAAGTGATCATCCACCTTGCCCACATGGACGGGATCAACTACCTCGCCCCCGACGATGATCTTCTCGGACTCGGTTTGCAGTTTCCTGCACGTGATGGACAGCGCCAGGAGCAGCTCGCCGCTCTTGACGATCTTCTCGAATTTCTGAAAATTATATTAGATAAGTAAATAAACTTGTGTCTTAATTTTGCAGTTTTTTACATCTGAGAGATATGCAAGTTTTTATCGTTTTGCCACGCCCCCAGTGGGCATGGTCAACAAATCTTAATACTTTAACTGACGTGGGTATAAACGAGTTTATATTCCAAGTTTCAAGTCTCTAACTTCAATTGCAACGAAAAAACTTGCAAATCCGATAAATCGTTGAAATTCAAATTTCTTAAATACAGGACTATATTTTTATGTACGATATCGAAGTCATTTTAAGAGCAGTTCAAAATATAGTTTTTTTTGTTGAGTAACTACACTTAAATTCATTTTTAGACTGTACCTTGGTCAGCTCGTAGCACTCGGTGCTGAGGATGCGCAGTTTCTCGTGGGTGGTTATGCGATCCGCGTGCATGCGATCCTCGATCTTCTTGCGCACATTCGAGAAGTACTCGAACTCCAGGCGCAGATCGTTGATCGTCGCGTTGTTCTCCGTCTCGACCTGCAAAGTTGCCTGCTGGATCTCGTTTAGCATGGCGACGTACTTGAGCTCCTCCTGGTTCAGTTTCTTGACCTCCTCCACAAAGGCCTGCTGGCGTTCGGTCAGCGATCGAATCCGCTCGTACTTGTGCACATCCAGGTCGGTGCTGTGGAGCGCGTCCACGAATTCGTTCAGCTGGCGCTGCATCGCGTTCATTTTGTTGAGCACATGATCGCGGATTTGGAAGCGTCGCTCGATCTGCCCGTTGACGTGGTCGTCGCGCTGCTCCAGGTAGATCTGATAGTCGAGCTTCAGCTGGTCGCGTATGAACAGATTGGAGGCGTGTATTATGTTCTCGCTGTTGCTCTGCATCTGCTCCACCTCCTCGGTGCGCAGATGCACCTCGTCGTAGAACTCTTTCAGCAGGTGCTCCGCCTGCTCCTCGTACATGTGCTTGCTGCCCTCCAGCATGGCCTGATAGCATTCCGTTATGTGATCGATCAGCTTCACGGTTCTCGCGAAGCTTTTCGCGCTCTGCTCGTTCGTCTGTTGCAGATCCTCGAGCAGCATCTCGATCCGATCGTCCTTGTTCCGGATAATGCGCTCGGCGCGTTCGCCCCAGGCGATCATCTCTTTGCGCAGCTCAACGATTTTCACCTCCTCGGCAATGGCGTTCCATTCCTCCATGCCGCGCAGATCCATTCGCTTGCCCAGGGCCAGCTCCGTCTCCAGACCATGCTGTGGACGGGTTCTCGTCGCAATTATTAACCGGATCAATTCGAATCTCTGGCTTTACTCACGCGCATCACCAGCTTCTGATCTTCGATCTTCTGCAAACGTTTGGCCTCCTTGCGCGCCGCCTTCTTTTCGGCCTTGGTCGGTCCTCGGGGCTTCGCCTCAGCCGAGGCCCTTTCCAACTCATCCTCCAGATACGTTTCCGTAATGCGCGTTATCCGAATCTCCGGCGCGGCAATGTTTGCGTGAATCGACATTTTGATTGCGTTTACCAAATATAATTGTTAGGAATTTTTATATGTATGATATTTATTGTTATACGTCTGACTGTACTTAAAGTGAGGTTATGTTCGCTTCAAATGAGTTTCAAAGCAAAGCTCACCTGCAGCTTTTAACCGGACGTTAGCCAACACTGCGCACGAGTTGGAGCTTGGCGCCAAACGAAAAGCTTCCGCTACCGCGCAGCATCTTCGGTTCGGCCAAATCGCGACTCTTGCGCTGGCCAAGTCAGTAGACGTTTAAAGCTGGCCAAGCGCGGTTGTTTCTTGGTGCGCAAGGACGACAAGGACTATCAACAATCCTGGCACTAAAGGCACGCCGTGCCATCGCGCTCTCTCTCTCTCTCTCTCTCTCTGTGTGTGATTTGTTTTTTTTTACCCGGCTGCGCCTTGTAAACAAAAATAACTCTGCTTGTTGTGTCTGGGTGTGTGTGTGTGTGTGTGTGTGTGTGCGACGCTTTGGTGGTGGCTAACAACCCCCTAGCACAACTACAAAGCTCGAGTGGCAAGGGCAAAGCCAAAGCAAAGTTTTCGGGGTTGCAGACAGTTGGCAAACAAGCTGCGAATTCCTGTTCAAATACCCATAAATATACGAAAAATATATAAAAATAGCGAATATAAAATAAAACTGAATTTGAATATTGCGCAGCCAATATGAGCGATGCCGGCGCACCCAACGGCTATCAAAAGCTGCCGCCCGGCTGGGACTGCAAGTATGATCAGACGACGGGCAACTGGTAAGCAACAAAGTGCATAAGACAAACGTCATAAATATTTATACATGCACTTCAAAAACGTATAAAACCCAGCGACATGCCACGGCATGTGGAATAATGATAGGGCAGGGTGGGGTGGTGGGTGAGGCGTGGTTTAACACTGTACACAGTTCACAAGTTTGTAAGCGCACAATTTGTATTGCATGCTTTTAGGCGGCGGCTTTAAAGCTACACGAGAGAATGGTATGGCAACCAGGAACAGAAAATTGATTGCTTTGGGCCCGTTAAATGTCAACGTTATGGTAGCTAAAAATAGCTTAGAATATATATAAACATAGATATAAACATATAAAATGTTATTGTTCGGCATGTCTATACAATTGTCTGGCTATAAAAATTTTGTGTAGCATGCTTTCAGGCGGTGCTTAAAAAGTTGTTTCAACTTTTGCTGTTACTGCAGTTGTTTTTTATCTCAACAGCTATTCATTATGCTAAACACAACACTCGAGTCTAACAAAGTTTCTGCAACGTCAATTGGCCCCATTTGAGGCGCATAAATTGTGTCACTTCCGCCAAAGGCGGCTACAAGCTCCAAGCTCCAGGCTACTTGTGCCACTGCACCAACTGCACTCATTTGTCGTCTTGGCGCTGTGTGCAATTAAGCAGCGACTGTCATACGTTAAATTCAAGTGGCCACTTACCCGAGGAGTCTCCTCCAGCTGCCAGCTGCAGCAACCACAGCCCGGATTAGCTGTCAAATGTGAGCTGCTGTTGCCGGCTGACGTCTGCCTTTTGGCAGCTACTTGGCACGTGTCGCCGTTAAACAGGTCTGCCCCTTACCTTATCCTCTACCTGGCCTTACCCTTTATCTGTGCCGCAACGAGCCGCAAATTTCCCAAATGTGCCATCAATGTGCGCCCAAGAAATTCACCACCAGACAGACGGACGAGCCTTCATCTCAAAATTCAACCCCTGCACACTGAGCCAACTTTGGGTGGGTGGTTGGGTGGTTGGGGGGTCTGTCCGTTTTACGGCCTTTGATTTGCACTTTTTATGATGCATCACGCAAGTGGGGTTCAGGCCCGCCTAACTTTTTGTGTTTTGTGTCGTTGCAGCTATTACATAAACTATCTGACCAAGGCCATGCAGCTGGAGGATCCGCGCAGCGGACGCAGCAACTACAAACAGCTGCAGAACGAACGCTGCTCCACAGAGTCCATTGCGCTGCAGGTGAGTGCGGTGGAGCACCTGGTTTTTTAAAGCTCGTTCACAAACTTAAAATATGAACTCGTGTATATACATATGTCTCATAGTAATAAACCATAAAAATCTATATTTATTTTAGAAGTGAATATATCCAATTTTTAAAGCTTTTAATACATCGTGAACGAGTATTGCGCTGTCGGTTACACCCGACTGCAACCTTTTCTACTTGTTTCAAAATTCAATTATGACTTCTTGGGACGCACCTTTATCCATTTATAGCACCTGGCACAGAGCTCACATCACAGTTCACCCTTTCACGTGGTGCATCCCAGCAACAATTTGACGGCTGTGCGCGCATTCCAGGAGCGCGAACGCCAACAGCCCGCCCTGCACAATCTATCAACGAGTCCACTGCTCTCCGCATCCTCGCGTGGACAACTGGTAGGACCGAACCCAATCCCCAAGGCATAGTTGGTTTCTAATTGACTCTCTCTCTCTCTCTCTCTCTCTCTCTCTTATATAGGAGATGTCCTCGCCGTTGCCTTTGCAGCGCGCCCGCCTGGCGTCCAACATGTCCCGACGCTCCACCATCCAGGAGACGTCGTTCAGCCAACAGAGCGACACCCACGCTGTGGTCACCAAGATACAGAACATGTTTCCCACCGCCGATGAGAATCACATACGTCTCTTGTTGAAACGGTGAGCGTCGCCTTGGAGCTTATCCTTGCTAATCTCTGTGTATATACATGTGTATCTATCTATCTCTCTCACACGCTGCCGCTTGCTGCACCACTCACACTCACTTACACCCATCTATTTAACACACACGCTTACTAACCCCGTCCGGTTGAGCAGCTATTATAATCGGGAGGCCGTCGTCATCAGCGCCCTGCAGGTGGAGAAGCATCCGGTCACGATGCCGGGTCCGTTTGTGACGCCGCCCGCTCAGCGGCACTTGTTCCACAGCAATTCCGCTTTCTATATGACACCACCGGCGCGCCGCCCGGACATGGGCGCTAGCCGGGTAACGGTTGCCTCGCGCACGGCCAGTCCCCTGCCCGGCGGCCGCTTCGGTAGTCTCATGAGCATGCAGAGCGGCCCACCCACGGCCGCCCCCGGACAACAGACAGCCGCCCTGATAATGCCGCCCGCCCTGCACGGCTCCCCGCAGTGGCGCAGCTCGCCCAAGCCGCACTCGTCGCCCAAAATGAAATTGAGGTGATCATCAGATCAGATCAAAGATCGAAGTTGCGATGCAATCAGCTAATGGAAATTCAGAGAGGGGGTTTTTTTTTTTCGAAGTGGAGCATATTGGTGCTGTGCAATGTGTTGTCCGTCTGTCCGTAAATTCAAATGTCAAATGTTTAAATATACATACTCTGTTCGCATTGTGAAAAATAGAGTATATTGGGTTTGTGCAATTTTTTTTGTTTGTCCGTTTACTAACCATATTGAAGCTAGAGTTTTTTAATAACTAAATGTTAATATTTGCATACCCTGTTTTCATAATTAGATAGAGTATATTGGTTTTTTGCATTTTCTTTCATCATTTTTGAAAACTCAATTTGGAAATGCGAAATATCTATTAGTTTCAGATTGAGGCTTGAAATTTGTATACTCTGTTTACATTGTGCAAAAGAGTATATTGGTTTTGCGCACTTGCAAGACGTGATATATTTCAAACTTTGAAAACATCGTCAAGCAAGTCTGACAAATTTGTAAAATGTATATACTCTGCTTATAAAGTGAAGAAGAGTATATTGGTTTTTTAATTTTTTTGCTGTTAATTTTTAAAATTACTTTTTAAACCAGAATCTAATCAGGCAGAATAGAAGACTTTTTTTGCATAAGATGTTAGGCTTCACTGTTAACTGACTACACACTGTTAACAGCACACTGTTAACGTCAATGTTAATGCTAATGTTAGGCTAAGCTGTGAAAGTTGTGCACCTTGTTCCAATTTCGGATGTCGCTTTTCATCTCGGACTTGTTCCACTGTATTTTAAGCTAGCTTTTCTTAGGGCCAAGGACCCTCAAAGTTTTGTTGACCACAGTGAGCTAATTCCTAATTCACCCCACCTCCCCCCGGTAGGTACATGAAGAACATATTCCCGAAGGCGGACGAGATGCTGCTGCTGGATGTGCTGGCCAATGCGGACAACAACGTGCAGTTCGCCTCGGAGAAGCTGCTCTCGCTGGGCTACGTGAAGCGCGACATGCAGCAGCCGCACAGGCCCAACAACCGCCCGCCGCAGCTGGATTTGGCCCAGAACGGGCCGGGCGACGAGCTGGCCGTGCAGCACATTCCGCTGCGGCCCAAGGAGTACACGGCCGAGCAGAAGACAGACAGTGAGCGCCACTTGGGAACATAATTGATATTTGTATTCCTATTGATTGTTTCTTGTCTCCTCCACAGTGGAGGCACTGCTCAAGGAGAAGTATCCCCAGATAGCTGAGCGCATTATTTTGATGGCTCTGGAGTCGGTCAACTATGCGGAGGATCGGGCCACGCAAATACTGCAAATCGTGCAGGACGAGGACGCGCAGCGGCATCAGAAGCACGCCCCCGCCGAGGGCGTGGCTCTGGAGAGCTCCTTGACAGTGGGTGCCGGAGTAGAGCAGGCGGATGCTCCCACGCACAGGTGCGTAGCGCAGGGCTATCGATTGCGCCAACTCCCCAGGCTCCACATGCATCCTCTGCCTTTTTAGCTGCTGCTGCTCCTACTGCTGCCTGATCCCTTTTGTTAATCGTTTTTGCCACTTTGTTTTTCTCTGTTAACCTTTGTTGCTGCCTCAAAATCATACTTCGCACCCTTGCTTGCTTGCTCGCATCATCATCGCCATCACCAGCAAGCCACACAAGCTCCATCGCCACCTGCCATCCATCAATGTCACCACACCCACCACGGCCACCACACAGATCATTCTCAGCAATTCGCCCACTTCGCTGGACAATGCCGTCGTCGAGCCGACGACCAACTCAGCGTCCAACATTTCCACTGCATCGACGCACTCGTATGCCTCGCCAGCGCCGCTCTACGAGCCCCTGACCACCAAGGGCATCCTGGCGCGCAACAGCAGCAATAGCAACAAAAACAACAACAACAACAACAACAATAGCTACAGCATCAATGCCTATTTGCATGGCAATGCCAGCCACTATTCCTCGTACACATCTTCGGTGACTTCCTCGGCCAGCTCCATAACGAGGGCATTTGAAAGTCGCGCGCGCGCCAAAACCGATTCACTGAAGTATGCCCGCTACCGTTACCGTTTACAGTTTACAGTTAATCGTTACTTACAGTTGCGCATGCTTTGATTAACTTTTATTTAAATAGAAATATTTTGCCTATGGTTTTTTTTTTGGGAATGCAAACGGTTTTTTAAAGCATTTTCATTTACCCCAAAATAAAAACTCATATATGTTTAAATATATGTTTAATGAAATATATAACTTATTAACTAAAAAATAATCTGTAACAGACAACGACCGAACTCCGCGCACCTGGACAACGGCCACGCTTTGGAATCCACCGAGTTCCAGTCGCTCATCGAACGCATGGCCACCTTGGGACCCAATCCGCAGCTGACCCAAGGCGCCAATGAGAACCTGTTGCTGTAAGTGTAAATCTTCTGTAAAAATTTTGATCTTAATACTAAAGAAAAATCTTCTGCACAGCGCTGATTACGTCACCTGGAACGGTCCGAATACGGCGCTCACACAGAAACAGCAGGCACACGGAGCGGACGCCAGTTTGCTGGCAACTGAACGTGGCTATAAGCCCGTTGGACGCAATGCGGAGCTGTGCAAGGGCGCCAAGCAGGAGCTGGCCAAGGGCAGCATCTATGCGCCGGGCAAGGGCGCCAACATTAAATGCAACTAGAACAAAGGGGTACGCCCTTGTTGCCAGTGCCAAAGAAATTCGAGTAGCAGCGCCCTCCACGAATCCAGACATCACTTTTCAATGTCGTCAGACAATTTGCTCTACACGTGTTCTCCAAATACTCCTATATATCTAGGCATAGCATGCACACCCACGCATATTCCATCCAAACTCCAATTGAAACTTTTATAAACAAACTTTGCAGCTTGAAATACATATATATAAATTGATATTTAAAACTAACTTAGCAAGAATTAAACAATTTTTGGGGTTGGCTAAACTTCGTCCTCGTTGAGCAGCATGTTGGGAATGCCGTCCGTAATGGGAAAGACGCGACCCGTTTCGGGGCACTCCATCTGTCCCTCGAGCACATCGATTTCGAACAGCAAGTGATGCAGTTTCTGCAGCAACTGCTCGTCCTCGGTTATGTTCTCGGGCTGCGTGGCGGGTATATCCTCGGCCAGTTCCGCCTGAAACATAAAAAACATCTTGGAATTCAAATTCATTCCAGTGATTGCACGCAATCTGATCACTCACCACTTGTGCGGCGCTATAAACCGCTGACCAGTCCAGTTTGGGCAGCAGTCGCTCTATGAAGACCGGATTAAATTCGCTCTCCACTACATCTTTCTTATTAATCTATAAGAAAACAAAGAAAGTTTAAGCTTCTTGAAACAATCAATAAATATGGTAATGCGGCACTCACCGTCAGCTTGAGAGGATAGCCAACCTTGACGCCCTTGATGGCCATTGAAGTGAGAAAATTATATGTGCTAAGTTTCATTGTGTAGCTTTAACAATTGAGTTTTGTTAGCAGTAATATAAACTTTTTAAATAAAAACAAATGCGGTACGCAAAACGCACGTTTTGAGCATTCACCTGACGACGCGTGCACAACAGCTGTTACTCTGCAGCAAGCTAGGTCACAATGGTATGAAATATCGATATCGATGCGCGCTTATCGTTTTTCATCGGAACGTTGGGTTGCTGTCGCTGCATAAAAACAATGTGACCAGCAAAGACCACAACAAGAGAGCTAGAGAAACAACTGCTGCAATTTTACGGTTTTTAAGCGTTTATAAATGTAAATTAAGTGCAATTCGTGGTCTAAATATTGTTAAAGTACATAATAAACTCTTGCAGTGCAAATATGGAGGATATTTTCCACTGGTGCCGCGAGGGCAACTCAATTCAAGTACGCCTCTGGCTGGATGAGACCGAGCATGACATGAATTTAGGGTAAAATCAAGTTTAAATGACCAACAGGTCTGAAATCAACTACTTCTACGTTTTATTTGAATTTTAATAATTGTGAGAAAACTACTATTTCGGGCAACACATTGCCCCAACCAATTGCCATGAATAGTGTCGACGAAGTGACGTCATGATTTATTCTTGTGTTGTGTAAACAACCTGCTCAAATACATCGAAACCAATAATGTGTGTCTGTGTGTGTGTGTGCGTCACTCTCTCACGCGCTCTCTTCCTCTCTCGCAGCGATGATCATGGCTTTAGTCCGCTGCACTGGGTCGCCAAGGAGGGGCATGCGAAGCTTGTGGAGACGTTGCTGCAGCGCGGCGCTCGCGTCAACGCCACCAACATGGGCGATGATATTCCCCTGCATCTGGCTGCCGCCCACGGTCATCGCGATGTGGTGCAAATGGTGAGCTCTGAATGAATAACGTCTTACGACCCCCATTAAAACACTCTACTTTAATCAAATTAAATAAATTCAGTTGCTGCGTGAACGCTCCGATGTTAATGCTGTGAATGAGCATGGAAATACACCGTTGCATTATGCCTGCTTCTGGGGCTACGACATGATTTGCGAGGATCTGCTGAATGCAGGTGCTCTGGTCAGCATTGCCAATAAGGATGGCCACACGGCCGTCGACAAGGCCAAGCCCAGTCTGGGCAAGCGCATACAGGATCTGGCCGAGAAGAGCGGCCAGGAAATGAAGGTGATCAGCTTCAAGGAGCAAAGCTGGCTGGGCATGAAGACGCGTTCGCGAGATGCCACCCTGTCGCGCTTCAAAGGCATCAGCATGCGCGACTTGGATCTGCACACAAAGGTCTCGGTGACGCCCTCCGGCGAGACGTGGCGCGGTCGCTGGCAAAAGAACGATGTTATAGCCAAGGTAGGTGAATTTGTCTTTATGTCCATGCTAGTTTCGAACCAATATAAAGTGATCAAATATAATGCATGAATCGCATGACTTGGAATAACCCCCTTTTGGATCCATTTCATCGAATCCATATTTGAAACTCCCATAACTTTGTCAAAACCGAACCAATTTTCATGTTTGATGGCATTTTGGTCCTGATTTCTTCTCTAAATTAATGCTGTATTTAAAATATAGGCATTTTTAAAAATAATTTTTTTTTTTGAAATTTTTGGTAAAAATTTTATGTAACCCTTATTGATTTTGGAAAAAAATTTTTTTCAAAATTTAGATTTGCGAATTTATGTTTTTAATCGATTCCGGGGGTCATAATTAGTATAAAAAACAACATTATGAGTGATTTTGGGGAGGTCAAAATTTGGGTCAAAAATCATGCCAAAATTCACAAAAATTTTGACATGCAAAGCTCTCGGATCCATAGCTCCCTTATATCAAACTGCCATATCTTTGTCAAAACTGAATCGATTTTCATGTTTGATGGCATTTTGGTCATGATTTTTTAATTAAATTAATACTGTAATTAAAATATAAGCATTTTTGAAAATAAATTTTTTTTGAAAATTTCGCTAAAAATATCATGTACTCCCCCCTTATTAATTTTGGAAAAATTTTTTTTTCAAAATTTAGATTTGCGATTTTATGTTTTTAATCGATTCCGGGGGTCATAATTAGTATAAAAAACAACATGAGTGATTTTGGGGAGGTCAAATTTTTGGTCAAAAATCATGCCAAAATTCACAAAAATTTTGACATGTAAAGCTCTCGGATCCATAGCTCCCATATTTCAAACTCCCATATCTTTGTCAAAACTCAACCGATTTTCGTGTTCTATAGCATTTTGTTCATGATTTGTCCTGCAGATTGATTACACATCTAAATTTTAAGCATTTTTGAAAATAAAGTTTTTCGATTTTTTTGGAAAAAATATCATGTATCATGTTTTTTACACAGTGATTGAGTGTTACGCTGTCGGTTATCCCCGATCCCAACGTTCATTCTTGTCCTTTTTCTGAAATGTTTATACACTAAATTGAATATTCTTCGTCATAAAATTTAATACAAGAAATTTTTATCTGATCTGTTATCTCCACGTTCACAGATTTTGGCCGTTCGGCAATGCACGTCTCGGATTTCGCGTGACTTTAACGAGGAGTTCCCCAAGCTGCGCATTTTCTCGCATCCCAACATTTTGCCCATCATCGGTGCCTGCAACTCACCGCCCAATTTGGTGGTCATTAGTCAGGTAAGCATTGGCTGATCCTCTCCTGCAGACGCACATTTAACCTTACTCCATTTGCAGTTTATGCCACGCTCATCGCTGTTCAACCTGCTGCACGGCGCATCGGGCGTCGTTGTGGACACCAGTCAGGCCGTGCGCTTTGCCCTGGATATTGCGCGTGGCATGGCGTTTCTGCACTCGCTGGAGCGGATTATACCTACGTATCATCTGAATAGCCATCATGTCATGATCGACGATGATCTGACTGCGCGCATTAATATGGGTGATGCCAAGTTTTCGTTCCAGGAGAAGGGACGCATCTATCAGCCCGCTTGGATGTCGCCCGAGGCGCTGCAGCGAAAGCCGGCGGATCGCAACTGGGAGGCATCCGACATGTGGAGCTTTGCGGTGATCATTTGGGAGCTGACGACACGCGAGGTGCCCTTCGCCGAATGGTCGCCCATGGAGTGCGGCATGAAAATTGCCCTCGAAGGACTGCGCGTCAAAATACCGCCGGGCACCTCGTCGCACCTGGCCAAGCTCATATCGATATGCATGAACGAGGATCCAGGCAAGCGGCCGAAGTTCGATATGGTTGTGCCCATTCTGGAGAAAATGAACTCGAGCGCAGTCAAAAATTAATGAAAATTGTTGTTTCAACGGGGCAACGAATCTACAAAGCCAAAATGTGCCTGTTAACAAAGTGTGTGTAGCTGAAAACAAAAACCGATGAGAATGGAGAGAAAGGGAGCAGAAGAAATTGCTCGTTTGATGTGTTTGCCAACTAATTATAATTACTACTTTGTGTTAATTTACTGGAACTTAACTGACTTTAACCGACACCGCCAAGTGCCTAAAAATCCGCAATCCATTTTGAAATTGAAAGCTTTCTTTTCCGTTCGCTTTTTCATTGTGTGGTATTTTGTTTCGTCCTGCTTATGTTTTGCTCTTATGAATTTTGACAATGTTTAGACGGTGCTCGATTTTGTATTTGTTTTAAGTTGAAATATACATACATTAACAGTTAAGCTTTTAAAGTACGTATTTATACAGAACATATATATTTGTTACTAATGATTAAAAACGAAATTTGTGTACCTATAAACAAAATGAAAATTATGTTTAATTCTCTGCATAGCCATTCTACGGTTATTCGTGGAAAGCTCTCTGCAGCTTGTACCGCTAAAAAGCAAAATAGCGAAAGCTTCTTTTGCGTACGTGTGTGTGTGTGAGTGTGTGTGTGTGTGTGGTGGGCAGTCAGCGTGAGCAAAACGGCCCTGACCTGAATTTCATTATGTGCACGCTATTCTGCAGCGCGTGGGCAGAGCAGAAGCAGAGCAATGCAGCGAGAGAGCGCCGGCGTGAGAGAGCAGCTGAAAGAGTACAAATCTTTTGTGAAAATATATGTACGTAATATAATTAGTTGCATTATTTATAAGTTCTTATTGAATGTAATTCAATATTATATTTCATTCTTCTGCTTCTTGATTATATTCTTATTACTTAACTATGTTTTGTATTTGGGTGTATTTTCGAAAAGTTTGCTAGCCGCTCTCTCTTCGTATAGTCGGCTTGGCTCTGGGCTCTCTGTTTATGTTTTTGCGGCACCGTTATATATTTAAGGCAGCTGCTGCCGCTGTTGGTGTTGTTGCTGCGGCGAGCTTGCACCATGTGATTGTTTTGTTGCTACGCTCTTCGTTCAACAGCACATCCTGTGCCTGCATCGGCATACTCATGTACATGTGTGTTTGCGTGCGTGTGTGTGTGTGTGTGCCGTTGCAGCTTTAAAAACTTTTGCTGCATTTTGTTGTCGTCGTCGTCATCGTCGTCGCTGCTGCTGCTGTCGCCATCGTCGTGCTTTTCGGCCCAGAGGCTGGTCGCTCGGTCGCCAAACGGCAGCGGGCAGCGCTGCAGTGTCCAAAAGCCGATTTACAGTTTTGTATGCCAGTTATGAGTGCAACCAACAAACGGCGACAGCATTTCCGCAATGGCGTATCCTTTACCATTACGAACTGTGCTGTGAAATAAATCAGAAATAGGTCCTCATTTGGGCCAGTGTATGAGTAATATTTTACCAAGACAATCATTAAAAGTGAAGCGTAAATACCCAAAATACAACATAAAAAAACAACAGAAAGCTGCAAGTGCATTTCGTCGAGATATACGAAAAAGCTTTGCTTCGAAAAGAAGAAGAACAAGAAAAAAACAACTCTCAAGCCACAGGCAAATCCAAAAAAACAAAGCCGCAGTGAAAGTGCATAAAGTGAAATATATTTGTTAAAAAATAAATGGCATCTTTTAGGCGCAGCGCATAAAAGTTTCGCCTGCGAACCGAACCTTGTTGTTGTTGTCGCACAAACAGCAGCTGTTTAAATGTATTTTAGTGTTTGCTACCAACTGCGGCCAGCCCCCTTGAGGGCCGGCAATCCATGGAGTATTCAAACTCAAAGTGTTTGAATCATAACGAGCCACTACAACAACAACAACAACAACAGCAACAACAGGAAAAGCAGCAACACAAACAGCAAGCCAGGCAAGTGTTTATAAATACCCTATATACATACATATATGTATTTATATTTGTATTTGTTTTAGTTTTTGTATGCGAGTATGTGCCCTATTTTTATGGCCACACCTGAGCGTGTTTTTTTTTGCCTCTTTATATACATTTTAATTAACCAAACAATTGCCCAGGCACGAGCGCAGCGGTTCGAGCCTTTTGTGTTGCGCTTGGCAGTCACATAAGTTCCAACTTTTTAGCATCCAGGAGCTGTCGCTGCTGTTGTCGTTGCTGCTGCAGTTGCTCCGCATCATTCATTTGGCTGACGAGTGAGCCACTAACCTACTTCCTGCCCCGGCGCAGCACACAAAAGCCGCAGTAACTTTCGCTGCATTGTTATGGTTGCTGCTTTGTTAGCCGGCATGCCACGCCCACGCCCACGCCCACGCCCACACCCATGATGTTGGGTGTTGATGAGTACAAATGGCGAAAAATGGGAAAATGACATGGACCAAGTGGCAGCAGGAGACGACGCATCAAATAAACGATGCCAGGCCGCATAACAAATGATGAGATTTTGCTCGGTCGATTCGATTAGCCCTTTAGCCCAGTCCTATGCATAAATCAAAAGTTCAATTTTGCACATTTCAGCAGAAAAGCACAGAGAAAATACACACACACAGATACACACACACACACACACTGAGATAGGCAGATGACAAAGCGGCTTCTTGGCAGAAACTAAAACGCCACATGGGCAAATATTTCACTTGTGCTTTCGAGCAGCGCATCGAAAAGCGAAAATATTGTGACAACATCTACAACAACAACAATAATAACGACAGCAGCGACAACAACAGCAACAACAGCAACAACAAGGAATCTCTGTTCTGAGTGCTTGTTGGGATGCTGCACTTGTGTGAAGTGCATAACAACGTGGAAATATTGTAAAAGCAAACTACGAGATAGACAGCCCGAGGACGGGAACGGGGTGGAGGGGCGGGCACTCGTTCAGGCAGACAGTCAGAGGGCCCAGAAGGGCAGGGCATACGAAATGCCTGGCTACAAAGCAAAATGCAATAAAGCTCAGCAGAGGCAGGCACAGCACATGACAGATGAAACGAGGAACACGGAGCATGGGGAATCTGCCGGAGTTGCGTTGGTTAGGTCCTGCGAGATGGGCATGCAAAATACATATTGATTTTTAAAGTGCTCCTTAATTAAAACATTGAAATATCTATTGCGTACAATCTAAAACTAGCTACAGTTGCGTCTAAAGATGGTATTTGGCTTATTTATCAAAGAAATTTTAAAATAAAACAACCTTAAATATTTTGATACGTACAAATACAATAAAATAAAAGCTTAAACAAATCTTTTAAATTATTTGTGTATTACAAAGCAATATCTAATGATATTAATTTTAATATGTACATATTTAATAATTAAAAATGAGCATATATTCATTTTAAATCCATAAATCTTGGTTTATATTTTTTTTAGTACATTTTATAAGTTTCGGCTGTGGCGCTTAAATACTATTTTTTAATTAGTTTATAATAAATAAATTTTTATAATTTTAATTAATAATAATTTTTAATTTAAACTTTTAATTGCCATATTCGTTTCCCATTGCGCTTTTAGTGGTATAGAGGGTATTTCATAGTCGAGCTTGGTCTTTAGCTGCTTTTTTGTGCTGCTGTCAGCTGCAAAGGATGCGGCAAGTTGGCTTGTGGTTTGTCTATGGAGAGAACTGCAGTGTAAGTGAGGCATGCGAGCTACAGTGCGTATGAGCAATAAATATAATTATATATAAGCTGACTAAATACCACAGGCTATGCGTTTATTTGACTTTAAGTTACCATGCATAAACGTCAAAAATCATAGAAAAAGGTCAACTTTAAATACCCTATGTCTAAGTTAAACTTAACTTGCATTTAACTTTAACCCATAAAACTTTAACCCATAAACAAAGCGCAACATAAATAATGTGTCTTGAACGATAAACCGAACCCTTTTATGCCACTTGTGCATTGGCCGAGTTCAATTGGCAACTATTGATCAAAGTGGTTGTTAACTGTGCGCCCAGTTTCAGATTCAGTTTCGCCCGCAATGGCTGATATTCAATAAATTCTGTACCGGACTTGAAGTAAAATGGCCAATTACGTGCAATGACGAGCCAAGAACTGTGCCAGTCCACGGAGACTTCAGCCCGGCTGTGTGCTAAGGGTTGCAGTTGGGGGTAGGTGGGGTTGGTGGGGTTGGTTGCACTTAACATGAATGGCCATTTTTTCCAATCAATTGACGTGACAAAAGGGGTTTGCAAGCGGCAAGCGGGGGTCTGTGATTCAAGACAATTGGCAAAGGATAATCATTTTAATTTTTCTAGCTGGACGAACAGCGCCTCGCCGGCAACTTAATTGCGCCGTTCAATGCGGTATTGGCATTCAATTAAGTTTGACATTGAGTTTGTGTTGGCCATAAATAAGTTAAGACTCTTGCTTTGCAGGCTAACCGTTCTGGGCAGCTATTTTCGCAGCACTGAAACACCGGCAGCAAACGAAGCAACAACAACTGCAACAGCAACTGCAACTGCAACAGCGATCTTGGGCAGTCAACGTTGCCTCAATACGCCACCCACAACGCCCAGCAGCCCGTTGCGAGAGCCACCTCAAAGCCCATCGGATGGTCACATCTCATCTCTGAGTTCGCATTCGGGTTCCAGCGATATATTGTTGGGTGAGTTCTCTATGTGTACTATATAAATGTTTATGGTAATATTAGAATCTAAAATCCTTTGAATTATTTTTTTTCGTTTATACAAAGAGTTTTGTAGTCAATATGCCACTACTCAATGTTTTTATAAATTTATTTATTTATTTATTTGAAGTTGTTAAAACTATATAACTTATGGCCAATATATATTTTTCGAAATATATATTTTAATTATTAAGAAAACAATATTTGCCTAAGATTTAAAAGCAACATTTAAGGTATACTTGAAATTGTGAAAATCGCATAGAAAGGCGATTTTTAAGAAGCCCCCTCTCTCTCTTTCTCTCTTTCTGTTGCATTTATAAGACACCTTCTCTTGGGTCTATAAAACTTTTATTCAGGGTATCTGCTCATCGAGCTCTCTCTGTTGCATTTACTTGTAACAATGTACCCGATTTTCATGCGTTTCATGCAGGGTATATGAAACGTTTGTTACAGTTTGCCTAAATATCTGCCTCTCTTTCCGCTTCGACTCTGTTATTTATAGCCGCCCAGTTTTCCGCACGAAGCAGATCATGACCCAGGAAAGAAACAGGCAACAACAACACAAAGAATTGCTACATTTTATTGAGGTTGCTGACATTCAGGCAAACATTGCACATGCCTCTAGCTGCCACCCCCTTCCCCTTCCCCCTTCCCTTATGCACCATCTGACGTTGCCCGACCCAAAATGTCTTTTGTGCTCGGTTTGGATTTGGGTTTGGGTTTCGGTTTCTCTGCCATCGTCAGGGAAACCGCCGCTGCTGCAGTCGGTCGCTTTGGTTAACACACACACTCACACACACACACACATGGTTGAAGTGTTGGCCAGGAATGCCACCGGCAACAATCTGTGCTCTAGGCCCATGTGGCAGCTGCTTTTGCCGCTGTTGTGCGGCATCGTGTGTGACATTTATATGGATTTTTGTGCGCTTTTCCATGCCTTTTCCATGGCATGCTAAATTCTGGCACAAACTGCAGGCGGTTTTTGCTGCTGTTTTTCATTGTTATTCTTTGGGCATGTTTGGGCACAGAATCCGATGGCCTTTTTGAATCCGGCTAAAAAGCCTGCCAGTGACTAATAAGGGTAATTTCTTTATTTGCAGATCTAATCAATTTTCTCAATTTACCAAATAAAATTACTTTAAATTTATTAAATTTTGTATATTTTAATTTTTATTTTTAAATTTATTATTAAATTTTTTTATTAATTTAAAATATTAACCTAGCAATAAAAATTTACACCATTTCCATAGGTAAAAAATTGTTCTCAAAACACAAAAGCCTTGCCCAAAAGTATGCTATATGTAAGATATCAAGATAAAAAATTCTGCAGATAATTAATGTAGATTTGTATTCCTCTATTAGATGTTTGTTAAACTTAATTATTTAAAAAATTAAACTGACAACTTAAACTTGACGAAAATACAAGCACAGCTCAATCATGTTTGTCCTTTGTGATAATTGATATGCAAGTGTTCATTAATTTAAAAATCAATTTATTATATAATATATTTTCTCACTCAAAGTGATAATTTCTAACTTCTACTTAATAACTTGTTTACAAATTAACGGCTATCATATCAGCCAAGGCCCCAGCAGCAGCAACAGCAACGGCAATTAAAACAATCATAATAACAAGAAGAGAGAAAAGAACAGAAAGCTATGAAAAACATTTGCAAAGTAAACAAGAATTCAAGAATCTAGCGGCAGGGGCATAATAATGAGCAAATAAATAAAACTAAACGCATTTGCGCCACTTTGTTGTTGTTGTTGCTGTTGTTGTTCTTATTGTTGTTGTTGCTGCTGCCCATGACGTTGCTCAAGTCATTGAACTTAGAGACAAGCAAATAAAAAAAAATGAGTAACAGCAGCAGCCGCCGCGCCGTGTTGATAAGTGAAATGCAATGGGCGCACGCTAGCTAATGGGCATGGTCGTATTGGCATAGGCAATGGGCACAGCAACATCACCAACAACAGCAACAACAACAGGGCCACGTGGTTGCGGCGAAGAGGGCGGCCTGCCGCCATCAAATAACTCTCACTCAAAGCACATACACTCACACACACAGTCAGCGGCTCTCTCACGCTCTCGCAGGCACGCACACATACACAGCGATTACACAATCTTTCGCCTTCGCGCCGGCGAGCGGCATTTTCAATTTTCTCTTCCTGGTTCGTCGACGTCAGCGTTGGCGTCGACGTCGCGTGTCTTATGGCGGCGTCGTTGTGTGTGTGTGTTTGCACAGATCAGGTTTTATCAGGCGAATGCAATCGAACATGTTACGATTGTTGGGGGCGGGGGCGGGTGTTCGGTTCGGCTACACGAACCGTTTCGTCGCTCGTCGTCTTCGCCTCGTTGACTTTTCGCTTTCGATCCTCGCTGGCTTCGTCTGCGTCGGCGTCGGCGTCGCTGTTTGCTGTTTCTTGTTATTTACAGTTTCTGTTGCTTTCGCTGCCGTTGGAAAAATAGCAAACTAGCCGCACAGTTGCGGCCGTCGTCGTTGCCGCACGCTGATCATTGACTTTCGTTGCTTCTCTTTTGTGCCAGGCATTCGTCATGGAAAATGTGTGAGGCGGTTGCGCCATTGCGACCGTTGCGAAATGGGAAAATTGTGCGCATAGAGTACTTGGGTGATTGTTTTTTTTCTCGTTTACTTAAAAATTTGTTTTTTTGTTGGTTGGGCATCAATTTGATGGGCGAGTGAAGGCGCTGTTAAAATGGAGAGAGTATTGGCAAACATACTAAAATCTGGCACAATATAATCATTTTTTTAAATTGTGGTATATGGATTTTATATAACAAGAATTTGTCAAAATCGCACTTATAAAAGTGCAGTTTTAAATTTATAAATATATAAATATTAGTGTTAATTTGTTTCTTTTAAATTAATAAAAACTATATATATCATTTCATACAAATCAAATGTATAGAACAAATCTTTACTTAAGATATCTATTCCCAGCTGCGCCCTTTTCTCCAAACAAAAAAAGTTCTTTCCGCTATGTTGCGGGCGTCATGAATACTCTTTTTATTTGCCAGCAGAGCTCAAAATCTTTGGTCCAAAACTTGTTTGGCACTTTCTACTGCCTGGCAACAACAACAACAAATAGTAACAAGAACAGCATTGAGCGCAACTGCAATATTTTTTAACTTCCGCATTGCAGAATTCGCACTCAGTGGCGCTCTCTATCTCTCTCTTTCACACACACACACACTCACACAGACATGCGTGTGTGCTCAAGAGACGCAAAAGTTCTTTGACTTTGCTGCTCTCCTGCTTATGCATGCTCTCCTTCTATTTCTCTCGCAAACTTTGTAACGGTTCTCTCTAGGCCCGTTCTTGTTCGTTCGTTGTGTGTGTGAAATTGATCTTGAGTGGAGTGTGTGCACTTGAAGCGAACGCCGACGCTGATGCCGACGCTGACGTCGACGTCGACGTCAGTGCTGCTGCCCACGGGCAATAGAAATTGAAAATAGCAACCAGGAACCGAGTGGCCCCAGCAAATGGAAAAGTGCAGCAGCAACAACAACCAGCAGCGAGAGTGCCAATGCGTGTTGTTGTTGTTGCAGATTAGAAAGATAGAAGCAATAACCGCCTCCCACTCCACCTTCTCCCTCTGCCAACTCCTGCCGCTGCTGCTGGTGCTGCTGTTTCTCTGCTTCTGAGTCAGCCTCGTGCCCAGTGCGGTCGCTCAAACGGCGCTACAAAAGTTTTTCCTACTCCATGCAACCACACACACATACAGTCACAAACTCACACATGTGATATTTTCCTACTCTTTCCACACACAGATACACGCGCCTTCTTCTTATTCTTGTTCTTTTCTTGTGCTCCGTCGTCGCTGTTGTTGTTGTTGTTGTTGCAGTTGTCGTTGTCGTAGGTTCTGCAGTTTGGTTTGAATTTCTGTTGCGCATTTGGAGCGCTGCGAAGTTGGCGCTTGGATCTCGTCGAGACGAGAGTTTTGTACGCGCGATCGCACAATTTTCACAATTTCCATTTGCCATTTTCCTAACTGCTGTTACGTTGTCGCCGTCGTCGTCGCCTTTGTCGTTGTTGTTGTGCCCGCGCCCGCGCTCCCACCCCGTTTTTTTCCAATTTTTCTAATTAGTAAACGTGTCCTGCTTATCGCTAATAAAACTGTGGAAATCTGTGGACACATTTTGAACAGTTTCAGTGCCAACGTCGGGAAAACCAAACACGGAAGTGAATTGAAAATTTTAATGAAAATTGATAATCAATCTTAGTTTGTGTTGTTGCAGTGAAGTGTGAAAAATTGAATAAATTTCAGCTTTAAGCATTTCTTTAAATAAGATCAAGCCAACAGATATAGAAAGAAGATGCTTAGTATTTGAATAGATTTTAAGAGTTTGCTGAAGAAATTTGTAGATAGAGTAATATTAAATGAGTATTTTGGGAATCTATAAATAGGTATTAAATATAAGATTTTATTTCGGTGTTGCTTGAAAACAGCTTAAGTTTTTATTTTTATAAAAAATATTGGCTTGGTTGGCTATTTGGTTTGAAGATTTCATAGTTTCAGAATTCATAGCCACAGAATAAATAAATAAATAATTAAGAGCCTCAAATGGGGTTTATTTTGAGGTTTTCACTAAAAGATTTCTTTGGTACTATTTTCAAACAAATGTTTCAATATAGTTTAGACAAACACGATTTCCTACTATTGAACTATTTTCTGAAGTGAAAAGAGAGAGAACATTAAGTAAAATCGGCTTCCGGAAAAGTCCACAAAGATGCGAGTGTTGCCCGTGTTGAGTTCAATTTGCCTGATGATGCTGTTGATGATAATGGATGCCAATGCGAATGCAGCGACGCCAGCAACATGGATGTGTACCAAATAGAGCTGGAGACTGAGGCACAAATACGCTCCCATCTGCTGATCGACACTGTGGTAAAGAACCTGGGGCAACCGCAACGCCCACAGCAGCAGCAACAGCAGCAGCAGCAGCTGCAGGACGACGACAGCAACATTGCAGATCTAGACGCAGAGGAGGAGGAGGAGCAGCAACAGCAGCAGCAGGCGGACGACGACGACGAGGACGAGGACGAGGAGGAAGAGGACGAGGAGGAGCAGGAAGAAGAGGAGGAGGCGGAGGACGAGGAGCAGGAGCAGGAGCAGGAGGAGGACAACGAAGCACTGCCGGAAGTGAGTTTCGATGCAAATTCCGATTTCAATTTGCATTTCTTTGACACGCCCGAGGATTCATCCACACAAGGCGCCTACAGCGAAGCGGGCAGCCTAGACTCGGAGCCCGTTGACTCGGACGAGCAGGATCAGCAACGGGTGCAGCAACAACAGCACCACCATTTGCACCACCAACAGCTGGTGACGACGGCAACAGCAGCTGGTGGCGCACAGGAGCTGCCACATTGCCTCAGTGCCATTGAAGCGGACCCACTGCAGCTGCTGCAGTGCGAGGGATTCTACGGTGCAGCAGCACCAGCAACAGTAGCAGCAACCGTTGCAGCAGCACCAGCACCAGCGACAGCAGCAACAGCTACCGTAGCAGCGCACCTCAGCTGCACCGCATTGAGCAATGGTGGAGGTGCTCTGTACACCATCAGCAGTGTGCATCAGTTTGGTCCCGCCAGCAATTGCTCCAGCTCAGCGGGCGCCCACTCATCGCCGGACAGCGGGCGCAGCAGCGGCTGCTCCTCCAGCTCCAGCTCGGCCACCGTCTCATCCTCCTCGTCATCGTCGTCGTCGGCCTCCAGCGCCGAGCACTTCAATCGAGCGACGCTTCTCAATGCCGGCGCCGCTCACCACCAGCTACAGCATCACCTCAACGGCCATACAAACACATCCGCGTCAGCGGTCAGCTCCTCCACCGCCGCCGCCGCCGCCGCCACCCCCGTCCCCATCTCCGGGTCCGGGTCCGGGTCCGGCTCCGGTTCCTCCGTTCATGCGGCAACACCTTCAACTGCTGCGCATCTGAGCAAAGGACACGCAGGTATGCCAAATGCTTTGAGTGTGTCACGTCTCTTCCGTGTGTTGTCTAATAAATTTGCATTGCACAACAGCAACAACAGCAACATCAGCAACATTAGCAGCAACATCAGCAACAACAAAGCAGCTGCCACCAATTGTGGCTCAACTCGTGTTTATCTGCCTTTCTTTTCGCTCTCTCTCTTTCTCCCTCTCTATCTGCACTTTTCGTCTACGTCTTTTTTGCGGAAACTATTAAGACGCTGCATGGAAAATGTGAAAATGAATGTAATTCGCTGTTGCTGGTTAGTTTTTCACAACATTTGAAAGATGTGGCAAGGAAATGGCCTTTCAAGTTGTGCATGTCTGTCAATGTTGTTGTTGCTGTTGCTGTTGTTGCACTGCTGCAATTGAAAGTCATGTACAATTGTTTTCATTTTCATAAATAACTTGAAATTGCGTTTGCGATTTGCTTAGCTCATGTAATTGGCCGCAATTAAGTTAGATTATGTCTGGCTTACAAGAAGTTCCCCAAACGCGGAAATATCCAAAAATTATTCAAAACTAGTGGAAAGTAGAACAAGTAATATTTTTTTTGTTTTTGACTAAATATGAGATTTTGTAAATAATTATATACCAACAAATGGTAAGAATTCTGATTTGTATCGCTTTTTCAAGAATATAACGGTTATATTATCAATAATAGCTTGTCAATTGCTTGCAGCTAAAACTCGTTGCGAATTATAAATAAAGTGAGCGAAACTAAAGTTCACTGTTTTAACACTGATGAGGTTATAACTATGCCATTTTCTGATCAATATTTAAAGAACTATAAAAAATTTCAAAAAGGTTTAAATGGCAATTCTGTCTACACTCGATTTTGAGCTGAATCAAAACCGATAACATTTGTATATACATAAATTCAAATTAATTAATTTTTTGGTTTATATATTTTTTTTTAATTTTTTCGAAGTTTACTCGCATATTTGGGGTATAAATTATATAATTATTAAATTATATTTTTTTTACTTTCACAATTTCTTGCCTTAAACATTGAATGTCTACAATTAAAAAATAAAATTACTTAGGCAAAATAATAAAAATAAATTATCTAAAAAGTCTAATTTTTATTTATCGTATGTATACAAATACAATAGCTACTTTAGCGACTTTATGTTGATGGTCTACAAAAGTTGTTGAGTTTTAAGGCCAACTGCCTGTTGTGGGTCTAAATGGGTTTTCTGAATGCCCAACTAAATTCCAAATGGAAACTTGTGGCAACAGCGTTTTGTGCGCTTTCTAATTGGCTGCCGCTGTTGCAGTGGCAGTGGCAAAGTTGCTGCCGGCAAGGATTTATTTGCAGCATTTAATTGCCGCAATTAGCGAGGTGGCAATGCGAAGCAGCAAAACAAATTAAATTGCCGGAAGAGTGCGGCAGGAGGGGAGGCGGAGCCGTTGGCAATCAGAGATTTGAGCCCTACCAAAAACTTGTTGTCGCTGTCGCTAACGACGGTTAGTTGTCATTTCTACAACTGCCAGCCAGACATTTTCTAAGCATTCAATCAGTTTTCCTCTTTATCAGAAATAAAAAACAAAATGAAGAAAAAACAACTTGCAACAAAAATTATGAACTGGTTGTCGTTGTTGCTTCTCTATCGCTTGCCACTGTCTGACAACGCGGAAATGCCAACCGGCCCCCGCCCCTGCCCCCGCTTGCCCTCTCAGCCCAGCCGCAGCAACAATGGCGTCTAAATTGTCAACTCACAAAGGCGGCCAAGTGATTTGCATTTGAACGCGGCGCGAAAATGAAGTAAAGCAGCGGCAGCAACAGCAGCAGCAGCAGCAACTTCGACTGCGACTGCAACTGGCACTTGAATTTCCTTTGCCGCCCAAGCCGTTGACATTTTCCAGACGGCTGTGCTGCCCGCGCCGCCTTCGCCTTCGCCTTTCGCCTCTTTTCGCTCAAAATTCAATTTGCAATTGCACAAAGGCGTAACACTGGGGCTTGCCCCTTCCCTCCCCCTTTACCTAACTGCATCTCAGCTCACCTCATCGCACCCTGCCACAGTCTTCGTTCGGCTGTGCGTCGCTCGTTGGCGCGTGCAAGTTGCACATTAATTTCATTTCATTTCGCTTCGCATTTTGAGGTGTGGCAACGCCGATTGCTGCAACAACAACAGCAACAGCAACTGCAACTGCAACTCGTAGTTCAAACTCCGCGCTTAGTTCATTTGCCTTTTTTGCATTAGAAAAAGGCAAATTGAAATGAAATGAAATGCCAAGAAGCAAGCAATTTCCTTGCTGTTGTTGTTGTTGTTGCCTCTTGTCTGCCAGTGTATTTTCCTTGCCAATTTGCATTGCAAATTTTCGGCGCTTGCAGTGAAAATTGTGCGGCTGTTGCAAGTTGTTGTTGCTGCCGTTTTTCCCCGTGACTGAGGACAACGCTTCTTGTTGCCTGCCTGCTGCTCATTGCTGTTGTTGTTGTTGCTGTTGTGTAGGTGGTTGGCGCTGGCGTATACGTGATTTTTGGCATTTTTGCTTATCGCACAGTCAAGCAGCCATCATCATTGTTGTTGCTGCTGTTGTTGCTGAAGTTGAATGCACTTTAAAGCTGCTGCTAGCATTTGAATTTGATTGCTTCTTGTTGCTGCAATCGCGCTCGCAAAATGCGTTTTCTTTTCGCATTTTCATGCTGAATTTTCAAGCTATCATTTTGAGAAGTTCTAATGCACTGAAAACTTAGCTACATAACTTGAATTGAATTGAATTGAAATTTTAGTTTATTTAATGTAGATTTATATTGGGAGTGTAAATATAATTTCTATTCATTGATCATACCCTAAGTAAAACCTCCTTAATTTTTAAAACTCCCATAGCATATTTGAAAATAAATTTTTTTTGAAATTTTCGGTAAAAATATCATGCCAAAATTCACAAAAATTTTGACATGTAAAGCTCTCGGATCCAAAGCTCCCATATTTCAAACTCTCATATCTTTGTCAAAAATGAACCGATTTTCATGTTTGATGGCATTTTAGTCATGATTTTTTTATTAAATTAATACCGTATTTATAATATAAGCAAATTTTGAAAATTAATTTTTTTTGAAAATTTTGGTAAAAATATCATGTACTCCCCCCTTATTGATTTTAGAAAAAAAAATTTTTTCAAAATTTTGATTTGCAAATTTATATTATTAATCGATTCCGGGGGTCATAATTAGTATAAAAAATAACATTAAGAGTGATTTTGGGGAGGTCAAATTTTTGGTCAAAAATCATGCCAAAATTCACAAAAATTTTGACATGTAAAGCTCTCGGATCCATAGCTCCCATATT
>SCDY01000902.1:0-41786 GCA_004143825.1 Drosophila micromelanica | reverse complement strand
AAAACGAACGATGAACTATAATCTGGGACGTAGTTCGTTCGTTCAGTTAGGTGAGTAGTTCATTCGAACTTATTCAGAACGATTCGATACAACTCTATTAGAAATAATACCGAGACCTGGATGAGCCGAGACAAGAAGAGACGCGACGAGCTTTAAGTCGAGTTGAGTACGTGTCATGTGTCGCCTTGCTTGTGGTGAACTTTGGCTCAGCAGGAAACTTGCACAGAACGTGTCCCACTCGATGGCGGAGCAGGCGTTGATTGACGAAGGAGCAACTGCCGGCACGGGCTGCGTTGTTTGTACAAAAAAGATTTGCACTTGGAACGGAGTCGCTGCCCCTGTGGCTGACAGCGCGGTCACAATGCCTTCAGTTGTCGGTGTCGGGCTTGGTCCTGGTGCAGCTTTAAAGCGCCATTCAGTCTGCCTCGCGGCAAATCCTAAACCAATTGTATTTCAATATTTCAATGTCTTCGGCACTTTTACTGTTGCGCCATTTTGCGCTCGCATCCGCTGCTGTTGCCACAGTTCCGTGTTCGTTATCCTTGCGCTCGTTTATTATCTATGCTCTGCCAGGGAAAGCACTTTGCCACGCTCTCCATGCCAGTGTGAATGTGTGTCCGTCTCGAGGCTAAGCTGCTGCTGTGAGAGCTCGCCCGCCTCTCAGTCGAACAATTTACATGAGTGCTGTCCCATTCACTGACGAGTTTGCCGTATGTGCACTTCAGTTGTCCTTGCAGCTCACCTCAAAAGCGTCGCCATCGACAACGCATTTTAGTTTGCCATCCCTTCCCACACGGCATTGGGACTTTGGCATTTAACATTCACTGTTCCCTGTTTTCCCTAAGACCACCCACCCTCCAGGGATCCCTAATGGAAGTGGGGTGACTAAGTAGCCCGCATTGGATTCATTCATTTACACCCACTTTATATCCACCTGCCAGGTTGTGTGTAATAATCAAATGTCTTCTATTTGCTTATAAGAAAAAAAAAATTAAATAAAATAATAAAAACTTTCTTAATTATCACAAATTTTCAATATACCAGTTAATCTTCTGAGTAGCCTTTTATATCTGTACTATTAATGTATTTTAAGCATACAACTACAACTGTGTATGAGAAACTATCAAATTCATGTATTTTTGAACATTTTTGAAGTGAACATTTTCTCTCATCTTTTAAGTTAAATTTTCAAATTAAAATTTCTAAATTCCAAGCAGCACTTTTCAGCTTTTGCTAGAGTATTTCAATCTATAGTATAAACAAGTTTTTAGGTTTAAAGCGGTTCCAGCTACTGTTTGATGATCCGTTAAATTACATTGTAACACCCATTTAACCCATTAGCACAAAGAACACTTTCACGTATAGTTCAATTTTGGATCTTGAGGCGATAAGTAATGGACATCTTCATTAAACTTGTCATATTTGTAGCAATTCTCAGTGCTGTCAAAGCTCAGCTTACGGTAATTATAAAATGTGGTATGAACGATGCCACATATATATTTTATATCATTACAGAAATCGGAGCCATTACAAGAGAAACTCGAATAAGGAACTCAAGAAGAATTTAAAGGGTTCACATTGCAACGTACTGCGGACGAACTGATTAGGAATTAAAGAAAACGATCGAAGTACAAATGAAACCGGAAACAGATAAGAAAACGGTAATTAGAAAATGTGGTATGAACTATGCTATGGCTACACATATATTTTATATTATTACAGAAATCGGAGCCATTACAAGAGAATTTAAAATCACGAACTCAAGAAGAATATAATATATTGAAACATACTGCGGATGAACTGATTGAGAATTTAAAGCAAACGATCGAAGTACAAAGAAAACTCTGTTCCAATGACCACAGTAAAGATATTGTCGATCTGCAAAATCAAATAAGTGAAATGCAGAACAACATACGAGAATTGCTGGCGCCAAGCTACCAATTGCAATGCAACGCAATTCGTAAGCAGCTGCAACAGTGTTTGACACACTTAAATTCTTATTCGTAATTTTTATAAATACGTAATATCGGGCAATGTTGCAGAACTGTTTTGTTTTTCTTACATTTTTTAAATAATGTGCACTAAAGCAGAAATAAATGTAAAATATTCACTAACCTAAACTTACAGGGTAACATCAGAATGAGCAGAGCAGCTTTGTTTCAATTAACTTGGATAAGTGTCATAGATTAAAGATTTTCAAGCACAAGAACTAAATTCTATGTAAACAATTTCATGGTGTATAAAAAGTGGAAACAAAGGTAATTACATATGTACTGTGTGTAATTTGAATATTAATAATATAAGAGTATTTGAAAAAAAACGGAAGATTGATCAAGATTAGAAGCCCGATTCGAAGATAGTCAGTGCACTGCTTTCCCTGGCACTGTTTGCTACCATATCAATAGTTCAAACCAAAATTCGTTGAAATTAGCAACTAATCTTCTGGTTTCGATTTAATCTCACATTGTCTAAGCTTCGTATTGGAGCGTTTACATTAAATTGTATAAGTTGATTTAACATTTGAGTGTGCAGCTTATTAACCGGTGATATCGTCTGTTTGTCTGTGCTCAATCACATTACAAATCCTATTGGCAACGTTATATAAATGATTCCCGATAATATAAACTGGCACATGAAAACGGTCAGTTAGTTCACTCGACAACATACGCAATCGCACGTGAATATTTGATGGTGGCTTAGCTGATTGAGTTCAATCAAATAGTGCTGTAAATGAACTACACTAAAAGAAAATTATTCAAAATTTGCTATAAAAGACATTTTATTTTTAAGAACACAAAATGTGGATAATTTAGTTTTATATTAGAACTTTTTAATTATTAACTATTATACTGCGAACGCGTAACCAACTTGACATTCAAAGGAATCCGAAAGCTGTCTGCAAAATTTTTTTATTTTAGGTCAAAGGTCTTTAGGTCTTTTCCAGAATTCAATAATCTGTCTGAAAAAAAAATTGTATGTACCCAGCTTTTTAGCTGAGAAAAATATATCGACCACCTTATACAAACTCAATATACTTCGGAAAAGAATATCGAAATATGTTTCCTATTATGAGAGAATTTTAAATATTCTTCAATAGTAGAAACTTCCGTTAAATTCATCAATTTTTGAATGGGGCCTTTTAAAATTTAAAACCGTTTTTTTTGAGTGTAGTGGTCGAAGAGACTATGTAGATAGTTCTTGCACTCTCGCTTGGTCAGCCGGATTTGGTCTCCTTAAGCTTTCAGTTAGAGAACTATTTGGTTGCGCTCTCCCTTCCACTTGTTTATTTCTCTCTCTCTCTCTCTCTCTGTCTCTCTCTCTTTCTCTTTCTCTCTATCTCTTGGCCCTTGACCATATGTGGCATGTGCTGCCATTGCCGGGCTGTTTCATAAATAATGCAAATGTTGGAATGCTACGATGTCCATGTCAAATGTTCCACTTAAACTTGAACATGACACAATTTAGATGACGACGATAACTTCTTGTTTTTATTAATTGCCCTCGAAATAGACGCAAGTGCAATGCGACTCTTTAAACACTCGTTCACATAGTGTGTTAAAATTCTATGACTCAATTTAATAAATATATATATATTCTCATAATTATTTATTTTAATTAAGACCATTTGTCGGCTGTTGTTATTATACTGTGAACGAGTAAAGTCGTGTACACCCGATTGCAATGTTATTACTTGTTTTAAACATGAGTTTTGAATAATTGATGTGCTTTTGATCAACTGACCCAGACACAATTAAATTGAATTTGTTGTTTAGCTGGGTCATTACTCGCATGTTTTCGATTTTGGCCAAACATGCGAGCTGATAAGTTGGCTTTCTATCGTTTGTTCATTATGGCCCATGACATGTGGGCGGCATTTTGTATCAATTTGTTGTAAATAAAATATTAGCTGCTTAACAATGCTGGGGTCAAATGATTATCAAATCCTAATCGAAGGACTACAAGAAATTTATTTTATGTCTCTTATAAAGTTGCCTCAACTAGATTAGTTTTATTAAACAATGATTAAAAATAAAAAAATGAATTGCACTTGCAGTCAATTGTCGGCATAAGTTATCCTATTATTCATAATAGGATAATAGCATAAGTTATCGTTTTATTTATGCCTTGCAACTTTTGCCTGTCACATTTAACATAAGTTTTTGTCTATAAAAAATAGGTAAAAATCGTATAATGAGATTGTTCGAGGACAAAAGTTTGCGATGGTTTCTATAAATGGTTCTATGCAAATTTATGTAAAGAGAGAAAATCGGCTAATTGTATTCAGCTCTGATCGGTACATGTGTTTTATACACACGTTTACAAGTACATTACACATACACCAACTTCACTCATCATATGGTAAATGTTCTTAAGAATTTATTAAGAATTTTCAGAATTTATTGTTGAAATCGGGGAATTATTCTTTATTTGAGTTTACTTTATGGATTTCAAAAATTCAATTTTTTTTGCCTCAAATTTTTAACAATAAGCGGCAAAAGTATTAAGTAGCTGGTATACCCCATTCGAGAGTAGTTTAAATATAATATATTTAAAAATATAATATTTTACTGACACTTGAATAAAAGATTAAAGAGAAATTTAATAAAAATGTGTTTGGTTCCGTTTTATCTTCTATGTGGCCAAGTTCCTCATTTTATATATAGTCAAGGTGAAAAAAAGCAAAAACCAATTTAGGACTGACAAATTCTCAATTATCTTGTGTTTTCATTGTTGGCTCAATAGTGGCGAAAATGTGCCACAACATTTCCGGTTGAAATGTTGCCCAATTGAGTGCCGTCAGCAACTTTGGTTTTGATCAGCGCGTACAATATTGAAAATTAAACCTTAATAAAGAGCACATTTAAAATGTCAACAAAATGGTGCCGAATATCCAATATCCTCTGGGGCCACCTAGTACATATGTATGGTGGCCACACAGCTCCAATGCTTCGCGGATTCCCAAATCGCCAATCCACTCGCAAGCTCCCAATCCCGTTCCCCGGGCGCATTCGACTAGATTGCAATTCCGTGCAAATTTGCACAAAAACACTATTGGGTGCAGAAGGCGGCCATTGTTTGGGCGCCATATTTGTCAGCCATGGCTGTGCGCTGGGCGCTTGGCTCCATTGACGTAATGGTGTACGCATTCGGCGCCCTCATCCGCGTTCTATGATGTGTTGGCAAAACGTGTCATCGACTCGTGGCTTCACCAGTGGACTGAGTGCTGAGATGTGTCTGTAAAAGCGTGTGTCGATAGCTGACGATGTTTTTCGAACAAAAAATTGCATTCAACTTTTAATACTCATTCATGAAGTGATAATGGAATATATGGCTTATGCAGTGTCCGTGGAATGCTTGAAATGCATAAAGTAGTACAATTTGAAGACTACGCTCAGGACGTGGTAATTTAATATTAAATATATATATAAACAAAAATTTATTATGATCTATTTTCAACAAAATAATATATAAATAAATAAAATAAAATCTGAATATCTTTTCGAAGGGTTAAACAGCGCAAATCTATATTTAGCTCAATTTTAAATTCATTAAACTTGGCAAGCAGGTGATATTATTATACAGTTAACAAGTATTATGCAGTCGGTTACACCCGACGTTCTTACCTGTTTCTCGCTGCTGGCAAGTGTGCGAGTGTGAGTGTGTTAGAGCGTGTATGAGAAGCAATGGGGCGATGCTCGGGCGTAATTGGCTGGTAATTGAAAACTTTGTGGATAATTAATTGCGGAAAGTTGTCTTACGACATTTTATGGCATTACCTGAGGTTTTCCAAGCTAATCGCCATGATGTTTTTTACTTTAGCCACATGTAAGTAAGTTAATTAGGAAACAGTCGCAAAGTTGCAAACGGAGTTGCAACCGCGCAAGTTCGTGTGCTACGTGTTTGTGTTCTGATTTAAAGTTCTAAATGCGTCTGCGGAAACACTTCGCACACGTTACCAGGTGTGTTGAGTGGCACAAAAAGAGAAAGCAAGAGAGCTTGCCCGACAAGCTCCAAACGACGTAAACTGAGTGTATATAATTAAACAATCACATTGACTATCGTCGTGACAACAGTACCCGTCTAGCAGGCAGCCTGTAGAGGAAGAACATCTAGAGGCTCCATTATATAATGGAACAAGAGTTTTCTTATTACAAATGTGCGGAGTTTTTCGCATTTGTTTAAAATATATTGTTGTTCATACATTGAAAACACAATCTTTTATATTTTTTATTAGGATATGTAAATTTAAAAAAATGCAATTGAAAATTTTAATTAATCTGTAAGCTTACATATATCAAGCAAATTATTGCTGTGAATTCTGACCAATTAAAAAAAATGTTCGGTGTGTCTGTAATTTTCAATTCTTATTTAACTGCAATTGTGTATTTATATATGTACAGTCAATAAACAATGATTCGTTTTGTAACTATGTTTTAATTTATTAATATCATTAGTTTAAAAACGAATTTAATTTAATGTTTCAAGTTCAATGTTTTTATGAACTAAGCTCCGTTGAAGTTTTGCACAAAAAGAAGAGCGTATAATTTAAATTAAATTTATGTTAAATAGAATTTCCATTAGGCAACGTTCTTTGTCTTCTTGTCACCTGCCATTGTTTTAATTAAAAGAAGCGCATTGACAGGCTTCATATTTGCGGCACAACTGTTAATGTCGGGCGGTCTGAATAAAATGAATGCAAATTTAATGATGGCCAAGAGTGTCGCCATTTTGGCAATAAGCACAACTAATGAATTCTTGATACATTTAATCGGAGTGCTTTGCACTGGTCGTTAACATTGAGGCGTGGCCAAAGTCATTTGCGCCCATCCCTAAAGATCCCACCCAAAAGGGGCGGGTAGGGAGCCGCATGCATTGCATAAGCTGTATGGCAGTAGGTAGTTTTGCTCTATAAACAAACTTCTTAATTTCCGCGACGCATAAAACTTATCTTCATTCTGTGCCACTCAGCTGGAGCTGGCCCTCCGCGCTCGCCTCGCTTTCTGTTGGCCATAAAAATCACAACATAAGCTAAAAACTTTATGTTGCTGCTGGAATGCAAACTGGCAATGGCAAACGCAAGTTTCCGAGTTAGGACCAATGCATTTGGAGACGGTTTCGTATCGTTGTTGTGGGCAAAACTTTTGTGGCTGGCTCTAAGGTCGAATGCAGAATTATGTAGCTGAGGGACTGCCCAGCTACCCCCAGGGGTCGCACTCTCTTGTTGTTGCATTATCTTAATGTTCATTAGGTTAAGTTTTGTGCATTTTCCGTTGCCGTTGCCATTTGCGTTGCCATTGCCGCTCATTTGTGCGCCAATCTCCCGCCGACGTTCTGCCTTTTCGCAACTTCTACTTCATCTGCAGGAAAAACTTTTGGATTCCGTTTTCAGAATGCCAACTGTGACTATGCGCGAGCTCGTCAGAAGTTTTGTGTCTACGAATCTGGTCGAACAGTTGCCGCTTCTTGTGTTTCTTTTGCTGATCGCAATACTCTTCCGTCGGACCATAATTTAATTAAAAAATGTTCCATACGCTCGCCGTCCTCACACCCCAATTGTTCTTTCAGTCCATTGTTTATAATTCGCACCAGAAATTCAATTTTCATTTGGCCACGCTTGCTAAGCCACCGTGTCCGGGTTAGAAGCTCGCATCCGCGTCATCATCATTCGGATTGCCAATGCGCCATAACTTTTTTCCCTCGTCGCGTTCCCAATCGCTGATATCCTGCTTGCTATGACAGTTCATTAGTACCGCATATTCTGTCATATTTATAGTCGCCTGACATTCTTATTATTGGACATTGGAAAATAATCAAGCGGAAGACACAACAGTGAACAAGAAGTGGTGCAAGTAGAAACTATAATAATTACTGCAAATTAAGGTGAGAGAAAGTACCCTTCTTTCATTCTTTCCTTCTTTTAAGCCCATTTGTATTTTTACTAGGGTTTTATTTTTTTAATTTTTAATCGAGCTGATTTGAGAGAAAAATTAATTACAAAATTAAAAAGAAAAAAATTAAAAAAAATTAAGAAAAACATAAAGAAATTAAATAAAAACTAAATAATCAAATATAGATTTTTGTACGAAATATTACTAACCTAAAATATGTAGCACACATATATGTCAGTTGGGCAAGAGATCCCAAAAAAAAAAATTATAATTATATATGCAGTTAAAGAATACAACTTTTGGATATAATAGAGTTATCAAAGCTGGTTGTACAGAGTAAACTTACAAACTTAAATGCTGTAAAATGCTGTTCGCCTCTCTATGCGATTTTCATGAGCTCGCTTACTAATGTTGATTTAATTTTTAAAAATGTATATGTAAATATATATACAACCAACACTGCAGAGCTACTTTCTCGCATAACTGAAATGTCATAAATTGCGTGTTTAAACGTTCTCTGACTGAGTTTTTGCCTCTCACTCTATTCCTTTCTTACCTAATTGAAATTCATATGGGACTAATAAAGAGAGTAATGCAAATTTAAATCTAGATTAATTTATACAAACGTTTCTTTACGAATAGCTTAGTGCTACTAAGACCAAATAGTCTTAGCAATTTAAAATTAACATTTGTTTTTGTATTAAGCATGTCGGTGCTGGATATGCTTTGGTCCCTATTGTTTTATTATGCTTTATGCTGTCTTCCAGTTTAGTTTTATAATCAGCCAGCAAGTCAAGTTGGAAAATAACAAAGCTGTTGTCTTGACTTCAATCATGCTGAGCGTAATTTGTATAAAAGTGTGAATGACTTTTGTTGGATGGAACATTGAAACTGCATAGTAAAGCTAACTGGGGGCGGATTTTTATTGAATGGTGTGCAAAAAGCAACTTAAGTTGTGTTGCTTTAATTTTTGTAATTTGTGTTATCGAGGTGTAGGGAAGTGGCATTGTGGCTAAGACAAAAGTGAAACAGAACTTCAAAGCTGGAAAATGTTGGTGTTTTGAAGGGGGAAGCTTCTTTTGTCGGACTCAAGACAGCATAATAAATACTTTGGCTTGCAAAAACAAATAAGAAAATCTAGCTGCAGGCGTCTTACAAATTGTGCTCGGGATACCGTTGCCAATGACTCACCAGAACTTGGCATAAATAACAACTTTGACAAGGTGAATGCCACCTTAGTCACTTCGCAACTGAGCTGCACTTAATGAATACTTTTAAGAACAGAGAAACTTGTTCACGGTTACACCCGACTGTATTGTTTTTCGTTGCTATACTTAAGCTGAATTATGTTGTAATTAATATTTTGATGTTAACGTTAAGTTAAAAGTAATTAGTTTGTGTTACTAATAAATTTAACTGGATTTCATGTGTTAGTTTTTCAAGAAATTACATTCACATAATGGACTCTAGTGAAAAGAGCTGTAAAATTGTAATCAAATTGTGGCATCGAACAGCTGCAGTTGCACACAATGTCTGAACACATGTTTGACAGTGGCTGGGACACACCTTGACAAGCAGTCAATGAATGGAGGATAGCCCAATCTTGGGTCTCGTCTGGCAATGTGCGCCTCCACTGGTAGCAATCAACAGCCGTGTCAGTAGCAGGGCCAAAGGATACGCTGTTGGTACAGCTGCGGGCGCAAAGGCTAAACGTTGGTTATAAAAAAGAAAGCAGCACACACAAAAGCAAATCGGAAACGGAAGTTGCATGTGAAAATGTTGGCTCTGTTGTTGTCGTTGTCGTTGTCCGGTGTTCGCTGTCCTCTGTCCTTTGCCTTTTGTGTGCGGTCGTATTGTTGACTTGCCTTCAATTTGCTTGTGCATCTTGCTCAGCTTGCATTCGAACAGTTAACTGAAATTGACAGCCTTTGCCTTGTTGCGCCAAGCTTTCAGTCTCTTCCTGTCCTTTGCTTTGCAATGCTATCCATTTTTTCAGGCAGGGCCCACCGCTGACTTTTGCAAATAACATTTTTAGTTTTATGACAGGCTGCATTACAGTTTTTCCACAATCACTTTTCAGTTCATTCAGATTTGAAGTGAACTCGATGAATCTATAATATTTACTTGATTTTCAGCAAATTGCGCATCCGCCATGTTGCACAATTGCTGTTCACCTAATTGCCATTGGTTCATTGAAATGGATTTGTTAGGTTTGTTTGTGGCCAAGAAACTGGCCACAAGCCGGCGATTGTCCTGTTTTCTACCAATAATGTTGTCAGCAATTTGCAGCAGCAACAACTTGGCAATTAAATGTTTCATGTTGAAGAGGCAACATCGACGTTGTCGTGCCCCAAATGTGTCTGCCTGTCGTCGCCTATAAATTTTTGATTGCCTTTGTTGTTGGCATTGTACTGAAAAATGGCATTTCATTTGCGTTTTGCGTTTTTGCAGTCCGCGCTCGCTGCGAGCGACGAGTGAATTTTACGGCTCGTTGCTTGGCGTGGCACTGCGGTCGCCCCTCTTCACAAGCTCCCCCATACACGCACACACACAAACACATTGAGCAGCCAATCCGCCCGTGCCTGCTGTGGGCGGCCAACAGACACATTTCAATAATTGTGCAACAACTGGAAGCGATTATGCAATTTCATCAGACCAAAAGACACACAGCCACAGCGAGAAATGGCTAAAAAAATAAGTGGAAGTGCAGACTTGAGAATAGCCGACGAGACGATGCTCTGCACTGGATCAGATGTTTGTCTGAACTTTGGTTTAATAAGATGCATTTAATTATGTACACTTTAAAGTAGCATTTTGTCTTTGGCAAGAATGTTTTTCTATAAATCGTTATAACTTCGGCATCTTACCAGTTGGATTGCACTGATTTGATGAAAAGTTAATAAAAGTAATTTACCAATATATTTAGCAAAGCCTTTTTGCTGAGTTTATACTAATATTTAAACTTAAACTTAGAATTTGGAAAAAACACTGCCAAATTGTTTAGGAAAAATGTAATATTTCAAACTTTTGAATTGAATATGATTATGACTATCCTTAACGAAGCTTTTTGATATTATATATTATATTTTATATAAAGTTTGCAAAAATTCATATTTTTATTGAGGGCTGTGAAAATATCAATATTAAACTAACTTAGGAGCTGGTGTGAGATTTCTTTATTATTTTACCATATAAGAAAATGAGTTTAAGGATAATAGAAAGCGATTTTACGAAACTTAAGAAGAGAAAATTAGTGTAAAAAATAAAAAATATATTTTAAATATATTAGAAGCGATATTCCATTTGTTTCCAAACAAATAATAAAATGGAAATATGCTCTTGACGAAGAGTATAAACATGCATGCATGTATTTTTGTAGCACGCCACGTATGAATTTTTATATTGTAATATAGATGCTGTATCTGTAGGTTCGGGAATGGGGCTGGTGCTACAGCAGTATGCTTGTTATATTGTATCTTTGCCTATACATCAGTTGAGCTGATATGGCATTTGGGGAAAACGAGTTTTATTTCATTTGTGCTTCTGCCCATATTCTGTCAGCTTTGTGTGCGAGTGTGTGTGTAATGTGTGTGTGCATGAAACTGTATTTATACAAATGTATGTATGATGAATGGTGTATGGTATATGGTGTGTAAGAGTGTGTGTGTGTGTGTGTGTGTGTGTGTGTATGTCTTTCAGTTTGAGGTTATGCAAATTGTTATGCTGATATCATAATTAATTCGTTGGGGAAACAGGCCGGAAACAAATTGGGTTTTGAATGAGTTATTGTATTTTGCGGTATGTTGCATTTTTAGAGCGTTCCCCTAGCAACATGGATGTAATGGGTGGATGTCACTCGGGGCTTTGTTGTTATGATAACCCCATGAAAGAAAAAAAAATAATAGTTGGAAGAATTTAATTTGCTTTTCTCATCACATTTAATGAGTTTTGCAGTTTTAAGCTTCTTGCTTAACTTTTAAAGGCATGCCATCAAAAATATGGAGATATCAGTTGGCCTTTTGTGCGGAAAGCCAGACAGCAATAACTGAAGAAAATTATAGTTCGCAACTGGCGAGCCATAAAAAAGCCACAAAACAGGACGCAAGACAAACAAACGAATGTCCTTCAACATAGATCAAGTTTTCGACCAAAAACAATGAAAATACGTCTGTCCTAAGTTCTACAAATTATCAGCACTTTACTGTCATGCTTTCAGTTTCCGTTTCCGTTGGCTCTTTCTTCTTTGTCTTTTTCCCGAGTGTCCAAGCAAAATTTAGATATATGTTTGCTGTAGCTTTCGTTTCAAACGGAATGATAAATTAACTTCATATTATAAATTCCTTTGAGTTGAATTTTCACACATGCAATGGGAGCTGTCTGCCTCGACGCCTGCTACAAATTGTCCGTGAGATCTGTGGCCGTCTGATTAAGTTCTATTTGCATACGCATGGGTAGCTCAGAAAATTACTGCTCCGTTTTTGTATCTAATTAAACTTCAGTACTATGTACTGAAATTTTCAATAGGTAATTAATTGATGGTTCATTTACCAATAATTACATATGCATGTCACTCACATGTTTGATAAGCATATGAATTATTTATTAATATGTCATATTAATTTATTTTTCGGTCAAAATTGTATATATACATATATAACCAATAATGTTTTTATTGTGTAGGAATTGGATATTTATTGATAAAGTATTTAAACAAATTGATGATAATAATTAAATTCGTAGCATTTTTACTTGAACCTAACGAAAAATATTATTAAAAATGTTGAAAGCTTTTAAAAACAAAATTTTAATTATTTCGTTAACGATTCTCATATCTATATTCACATTATACTTGGCCTGTTTGACTAGCGAAAGATTCATTCATTGGCTTTAATATGCGTGCAACATTCTGGGGCGACACTCGTGCCACTAACTACGTCATAACTGTCTGCTGTTTGTTTGCCTGTCTTGTGCCTCTGACTGCGTCTACAGTTAGTTTGTTCGCGTGTGTTTCATTTTGCCACCCTGCCCCAGGAACAGCAACAACAGCAATAACAACAGTGACTGACTGTGTATGCTTGTGTGTGTGTGTGTGTCGAGTGTGTCAAAGGGCGCATTTGGTTGTTTTGTGGTGTCGGTGGCGTATACGCAATGTGGCCGCCATTTGCCAACATGTTTGTGTAAACAAAATTGTGGGCCGTCTATTTGTTTGCCGTTTGCTCGCCAGCTTGTTTATTGTCACACTCAGCCACATGGAGAGGCGAAAACTAAGTAAGCCGAACCTTAAGTCGCTCCAGTCTTACACAGCATTTAGTAAACGTTACGGCCGGCACTTCCTTTGCGGCCACCTTGTCGGGCCAGTTCCGTGGCTGAATATCAGAGCTACTCGTTATGCTTCCGCTTCCGCTCGGCCGTTTGCCGGTGTCACTTGGCATTGGAATGCCCTTTTGATTGATGGCCAGCGCATTTATTTGTTCCTTTTGTTTGCTTTTCGTTTCGTTTCTTTCGGGACTCCCTGCCGTAATACATTCTTATGTTTGCCGCTTCATTGGCGGTGTTTTACAGTCTGCCTTATTATGCCCCAAGGCCGGAGCCACATTTATGTAATTGTATTGCTGTCGACGAAAGGTGGAGTGAATATGTTGTGGCATTTGACAATCGTTTGTCTATATTTCCTGAATGTTTTTCTTTTTGTTTGTTTGGAAAGGTGAGCAAAGTGAAAAAAACATACAGTTTTATATGGGGAAATAAAAATTAAACGCAGCGGCCTTTAAAATATGTTAAATGTTTGATAATGTCCTTTTACTACAAAATAGAAAATTTGCATGTGCGATTTAACCAAATCCAGCAACCAACTTATCTCAATTGTATTATTTATTTAAAGAATAAGCTTAAGGCTAAGTAAAAACAAAATTGCAAAAATTAAAAGTTTTTATTGCGTTACAATTTTCTTGTTTAAGTTTGTATACTCATTCACGAAGGGAAAAGCGAATATCGGGTTTGTGCAATGTCCGTCTTGGTGTTCGTCGGTATAAACGCAATTTTTATTTCGCCGGCATTAACGCTTACAATTTTAAAAATAAAATTTAGAAATTTGTTTGTTTTTAAAAAACATTTCTTAAAATTTGTTCAATAGATTGACTTTGAATTTAAAATGCATGTGTTATTAATGAAAACTTTTTTTAAAATAGGTTTGCTTCCCTACTGACTAATTTATTTTATTTATTTTTATTTAATTTCTGCATTTTTATGTGAACATATAATGCCAGGGTATATATTTTAGTTTTTATTACATTCTGAATATAACGAAGTCAGTTATACCCGACTGGAACTTTCCTACTTGTTTTGAAAATAGATTTTTCTTAACCGCCCTTGTGTTATCCTACCCACTAAATTTTTGACTCTTTTACATTAGAATCTAAAAATAATTCTTGGCTAATGTGACCTTTAAGCAAAGTAACTGTTTTTGTAAGTCCTGCCTTCGTGACTTCTTATTTGCCATCATGTGAGCGTTTTTCTGTTTCTATTTGCTTGTCTGCATTGACTGGCCCCATTTTGTTTGCTTGTTTGATTTCTATTATACTTGAAATAGGATGTCCACATGATCAAACACATGCATGGATGTATCGTTGTTTCCATTTGTGTCTCGGTTCTAATTCAATTTTTGCCTTTGCTTTGTCTTGCCCTACATTTCGGGCCATCCTGGATAGAAAGTAAATTATCTCGGATTTCTGTCAACGAACGTTCGTCGTTTAATTCTAACCAAAGGTGAGCTCTTGAAGAGCAAATTGTATAAAAACTGCTAAATTGCGAATGCTTTAATAATTAGTTCGTTTAGTTAGCTGCTTTGTAGTTTTGCAGTACCCTCGCTTGTAATTTGAGCTAATTTGCAGCCACTCATAAAAGTTGAAGCTGCATCGGCGAGGTGGCGGAGGTGAGCTGAAGTGGGGGTCCCAGGTCCCGGATATTGGCGCAAACAAAATGCAACACTTGAGTTGAAAAATTGCCGTAATGAGCCCCAGCATCCGGACCCCGGAGGGTTGCGTCAGTGGAAAATTGTTTAATTACTGCAAATTCCTTCAGTCGTCGCTTTTGCACGCTTTGCTGTGGGCTCCTCGGCTGGGAAACGGGTTGGTGCAGTGGAGTAAAATGGTGGTTTGACACATTTCCAGTTGTTGCTTTTGGCGGTATTTTCGGGTTGCCTGCCTCCTCTCTCTCTCTCTTTCATTCGCGTACTTTTATTGCCTATCTCTTTCTTTCAATTTAACATTCTGCTTTTCTATTTCTGCCTTCCGCCATAGATTTCATTAATTCGCCATTAATTTGTATTTTCTTTGCAGTTGCTTGGTCTTGTTGATTTTTCTTTTAGCTGCTAGCAAAAACTTGCGCATTATTTCAACCCATTTGGGGGCTAATGAACTTGCTGAAGGATTGCTCATCATCCTCTTCGTCCTCTTTTTTTTTTCTCTCCACCGCCCCCCACGGTTACTTAACTTGTGCCAGACGCTTGTGAACTCGACTGGCTTAGTTTTTGAGTAGCGTTTTTTAGACTGCCTCGAGTGGTAATGATAAATTAATTTGTAGCTCGCCTTCCCAAAGTTAACAAGATATATTTAGACGAGTGATTGCATCCTCAAAGAGGCAACTAATTCGTGTATTTGTCTAACGCAATGGAAAGCATATGTTTTTCGTAATATAATTAAAATATAATTTATTCCGAAATGTAATGTGATATAAAGCAGAGGATTTATTAAGAAAGTGTTTTCATAAATTCAACCATTTTGTTTCGATGTGTTTAGTAAAATCCATCCCTATTAAAATTAGATTTAATATATCTTCTTTGAGGTATATTTAAAAACCTTTAGTGTTCGCTTAGAAATATATTGCTTTAATTATTATTATTATTATTTTAGCTTTGTAAAAGATATTGATAATGTTGATGTATTAGATTATATAATTTATTGGGTACAGTATAATAACACTTAAAAATAGTCGAAATAATAATAATAATATTATTTTGAAAAACAAATTTGAATTTGAAAGTTTTTTAAGTATAAGAATGGTAGGCGATTTACAGCTTAAGTGGGCGTTGCCAAAAAATCTTAAAAATTTATTTAATGCAAGTATAACGTTATTTAATTATATTATTATTAATTATTTTACATTATGCCCTAATTTTTATACATACGTGAAATTATTAGATTAAATATTCTTGCACAAATGTGATTGATATTCGTTTTAAGTACATTTTAATGATTCATTTAATCAACTAGCTCACAGCCATCATCGTGCAGAGTCATTTTCCGTTTGACCCCAAAGCGCCAGTGAACTCAATTAGAGCCATTGCATGCAATCGCTTTCAGCATGCTAATGAACAGCAAATTTGGCGCAAGTTAGTAAGGCTGCAAAATTTTGACATAGTCGAGGAAAGCTGACAAAGACGGCTCCGACAACAGACGACACGATTAATAATTGTCAGAAAATATTGTGCCATTTTAATGGGAGAACGACAGGGCAAGAAGTAAACACTGGCTGACGTATGTATACGCTTGGCTATATACATACATTGGAAATTTGTAAGCGAGAGTGAAAACTGTAATTAATGGCTCAGCAGCAAGAACAGCAACAGCAACAAAATTGTCCATTTTACTAATCTGCAACACAAATATTTTATGAGCACACTAAATCGTAGGGCTCGTGTGTGTGTGTGTGTGTGTGTTGGCGTGGTTGTGTTGACTTGATATTATGAACTGGCAAACCGGCACCCAAGGGCAATCATATTCAAATTAATATACCCAATGTGTTGTACAGTCATAAATTTTAAGGCCAGGCCCAGTAGCTGCCACAATTGTTGTTGTTGTTGTTGCGGGTCTGTTCTGTTTGCTGGCCGGGCTACCTTCACCTTGTAAACAAGATAATTATGGCAGCAACTATGACAGCGAACTTCCTGTTCCTGGACAGCGCACTCGCACTCGTCCCTCTATCTCCGTCTCCATCTCTGTCTCTGTCCCAGTCCATAGCTCCGTGTTTTGTCTCTGCCACCAACCCGGCGCCCCCCTCACAGTTGGTCTCGTGGGTGGCCCAAAGCAAACTCATTTCCTGCCAGACGATTTTGACTACTGCACGAAATGTTGACAATGCCTAAGCGTTGAATGGAACGACTAACCGTTTGCGCTTAGCGTTTTGTGTATTGGACTACAGCACCTAATGAGGCTACTGGGCTGACGGTAACCCGGCCCTTGTTCTTCGCTATTGACTTGGCTTGTTAGCGGCGCGAGCAAACAACTCGAAGCGAGAAGCGACATGCCAAATCCTGTCAACACTTGGGCAAAACTTTACTAAAAGCGTCTCGCAATTCCACGAATATTTGTTATTGGATGGGGAGCGGAAATCACATCAAAGCTGGAATACTTTAGATGCCTGCTATTTAAATAGATGCAGGCTTATTGTCAAAAAGTCAGCAGCTGAGCTCTTCAATATTTTTACGGAGCAGAGATTACAAATAAATAAGTTAAATAATACTTAAAGTGGAGTTAGAAAAACAGATAAACTTTGATTATCCAATCACGTTCTGTCCGTATGTCCCGATTCTGAGGGAATCAATTTTTTTTTTTTTGCCAAAAATCAAGCCAAAATTGGCTAGAGCCTTACATTCTGGTCCATACCTCCCAGATTTCAAACAAAAATTTTGATTCTGCGTTTCAAATATATTCATTATTGATAAATTTTTTTTTAAATTAATTGTTAAATCACATTTTCTTTACTTAATTATTTCAGAAGTTACAAATTGCAGGGTCTTAGAGAGGTAGGAAAATCAAATCTTATGAAAGAAGTATTAGGTTAAAGGTGAGCAACAATAATATTTATATATTCCTGTATTCTATATATACGGTATATGTACTTTGTTTTCGTTTAAAGAAAAAGGCTTGTGGATTAGCATGTAATCATAACACAAAGTATTTGACACTTAAACCTTGTAGTCGTCATAACAATACAAATAGGCTTTAATATAAATGTTAGCCCTATTTTGTGTAGCCTATTTTTAGCTTCCCATGGAATTGTGCTTGTCATTCTGGTGACTGAATACTTGTCGCCGCATAATTGGCTTTAGCCTAGGGCTCCCCAATTCAGTGATTGGGACTTTAATCAAATTGCCACCACAAAAATGATCTAAGCCACATGTCAAAAAAGTTCTCGATATATCTAGCTCTGGTCCACGCCCGTCGGCCTTCTCATATTTATTTGAGCTTATTATTGGAAAAGTTGTGGCAACTTTGCTAAGCTTTTGTTATGACTATGATGATGAGCCAATGGCCGCAGAGGCGTTGCTCGCTAAAGATTTATCGAATTGGCCATTAATAAGTGTGCATCCTATGAGTACAGTTGTTGTTGTCTCCAGCGTGCGCTACAACGGCTAACACGTGCCCACGGCCAATGCAAAACTTTTGCCCAACAAAATACAAAATGCAAAAAAAAGGCACTATTTCAATACCGAATAATGTGTGCCCTTGTAAGGGGTGTGTTTAAGCCTTATCCTTTTAGTTTTTGACAAATCAACTAAATAAATTAACAAGAGTAGAGTTTAATAAATACTTTTAGAACAAAAGAAAAAATATTAATTATATTCTATTTAATTTTGCATAATTATTGTATTGTATTGTACATATTGAGTTGGAAAATGTTGATATCCATTGCCAGGGCAGGCCAAAATATAAAAAATCCTTCACGTTTATGAAGTTATCGACGACGTTAACTCAAAGCCACTTCACCAAAACTTTTTGGTAACGCAAAAAAGCCCGAGGCTGAATATACTCATACCCCGAGCTTGGCTCCCGTATCTGGGCAGCTCCAATGGCTCCCACGGAGCCACGAAAAACACAACACGTACGCCAAACTTATTGATTTTCGGTGCGCCATGCAGTTTGCTGACTTAGTTAGCGAATTATGAAAATATTTGCACTGCGCACTTGGCAGCCGGCATCTGCCGTGATGAATTATCCAGCCCCAAAATGGGGTGTCCTCGCCGTCATATCAGTTAGCCTTCTGGGCCAATTCAGAACTCTTTCGTGCGTGATTCGCACTCACATGTGAACAAACCGAGCGTGCTGCAATTGGTTGCCGTGTAGACTCCCGTGTTTTTTATTTGTGACCCGCACTCCGACTACCTCTCCCGAACAAAATGCTTTCAAGGCATAAAAATCAAGTAATGAACAAAACCTACCAAAGTTTAAACACAAATGAACTCAATAAAGTCGTCTTTTCTTGCGAAGCAAACAAAATTTGTATACACAAATTTATACTAATATTGAAATAAACTGATTTGAAAAATTATAAAAATATATAACATTTATTACTCTCTTTTATTGCTTACTCTCGTATAAAGTTATTGACAGTCGATAAAGTTATTTTGTAAAGTTAAAACACAGTTTTTTCCATATTCTATTCAACAAAAGAAACGACTGTGAATATTGTATGGTTTTAGAAAATATGTAAATATCCATATTTTGTCAATTTTAAAAATCTTTTAAATTGGAATAACGAAATAATCGAGCTTAAAAATAATATTTTGACAGTTATACAAGTAGGGACTTTCCCAACGGCACGACCATTCGCTGCTGTTAAATTCTGGAACAGAGCATCGCGAAATCGGGAGCTGTCAGTTGCAATACTTTTATTTGTTTAGCTGTTTTGTGACAGGTATGTGCATGTAACCAATAGAAAAACTCTCGTAAAAACACAGGAAAACAAAGAAGAAAGCCAAAACATAAAACCAACTTGTACTAACATAAAAAGAATTGTTTTTCTACGCCCAAAAAATCAAAACAAAACGTGGCTATTGGCCAGGAGTTGGATATCAGCAGTCAAGTCATTTTCGTGTTAAAGTTTAGGCATTAAAACAGAATCGCAGCAACATTCGAGGGGTTAAGGGTTAAGGCGGCACAGCGTTGACGGGCAAAAAAAAAAAAAACAAGTGCGACCATAAAATTGTTGCCCGTCTCGTTTCCATATAAAATGATTTTGATGGATGATGTTGCGCAACTTGGGAGCATGTGTTTTGAGACTTACGCCAAGAGCTGAGCAAATGTGAAAGTGTTGGCTGCACTGGATCCTGGATGCTGAGATGTGACGTCTGGCGGCAGTTGAGCTTAGTTGATTTTAGTTGAGTTGAGTTGAGTTTAGTTGAGTTTAGTGGACTGCCTGGATGCGCTGAGATGCGTGGTTAAATGAGCTGGAAATAATGTTGGGATGGAATAACAAATTGATATGAAAGATTGGCATGAGTAGAAGGAAAATGGATAGACAATATATTTTTTTAATGAAATTAAATAACATTTGTGAATTTCTAGACTGTAAAACTTGATAGTTTACTATTACTGGCAAAAACAGAGAATCCCTGTTAGATAAAATAAATAAAAAAATACTACTTTTAAATTAAATATTATATAAAAATTAATTATTGTTAAAAATCAATGTAAGCAAATTCTAAAGTTCATATACAGATGTAAAGACGTTGTCGTCTTCTCATCCTGATCAAGAGCTAAACATTAATATTTATCTCTGTATTATTTATCAGTCTTCTGGCTGTAGAAGATCTTTAAGAGAACTTAACGACCTTTACGAGAATTATGTAGCGCCAGCAGTGTCTTAGTCCCAACTCATTTTTGAGGCCATCCTGTAAGTACAGACGATGCTCTCATAGGACACGGCTGTCAAGTTTTACACCGTTGGGTGCTAAAAATCATAAAATCAATGTGTCATAAAAAGTATCAGGCAAGCCAGGCAGTGAGCCGGGCCCAAAGCCAGCAACACGACTAGAAGGAAATTGTTTGACTTGCGTATTTTTTATTTTATGTCTTTTCAATGGTTGCGCAATGTGTGTGTGTGTGTGTGTGTGTTTGGGTGTTCGGTTGTGTGAGTGTTTTTATTACTGTTTACAGATGGCAAATGTGTATATATGTGTTTATTCCCGGGCTAGATGTGGGAATGAGGAGGCGCCACTTTAATCAGTGCTGCGAAATGTGCCTCTGAGATTTCACACAATTATGCGCTGTTAGTCGTCGAAAACTAATTTCTGCAATTTCCTGTAAACAATGCAATTTACCGAGTGTATAAGCAAAAATAACAATAAACTAAATTACTGCAGAGGCAAAATGTAGCACACGAAATGAGGCGCAGAGGAGGCCCAGGCTCGGAAATAATTAAATAAATGAAGCAGCTGCAGTTACATGCTCGAATTCCGCAGGAGACATACGCACACAGACAGCCAAACGTACAGACAGGCAGACAGACAGATGGATGGATAGATAGTTATCGAGTCAGTCGGAGTGTCGCCGAGCCGAAGAACAACATGCAAAACTTTTGTGACTTCAGCGTGGAAAGGTTTGAGCCTAGTTGCTACCGTGTTGCCACACTTGGAGAAAAAGGCCACAGAAAAGTAAAAGTAATTCAGATAAGCTTTAATGAAGTTCCATTTTGGCAATATTTTGCATCGTAATCCCAATCCTAAATAAATTATAAAAAAAATAAATAAATAAAAAATAACAATATATTAAAGTCTAAAAAATATTTATTAAAAATAAAATAGAGTTAAATTAGCATTAATGCATTTTTAAATGTATACAAATATGTTTTGTATTTAAAAATTGTATAGTCAAGTTATGAAATTTGCAGCTATACGTATTTTGATAAGACTTGAGTCTTGAGTTTTTTATTTTAGTGCAGCTTGCTCTACTCGGTAGTCGTTGCCATTTTTGCCGTATAATTTGATTTCGTGTTCTATGGTGCTATTTTTTTTTATGCTATTCTCTCTTTGGTCTCTGGCACATTTCTGGTACATTTTGCGACGCCCTAATGAATGACAGCAACAGCCGACGGCATCAGTTGGGAGTAGGACAACCATCAGCCAGCGGGCAGGAGCGAAGAGTCGCCGCATAACTGCCATAATGCTGATGATAATGTTGATGATTTTAAAACGCGCGTGTTTCCCTTGCAATTGCTGTCATTTGATGTCATTTGTGGGCGGCTTAGGCTTTAAGTTGCTCCGAAGTATGGCACGGTTTTAGTCTGCGAACGGAAATTGGAAACAACAGCAAGGATATTCGACAGCTTGCTGGCCGAACTAACGAGCATGCTGTGTGTTTAAAGAATTGCTCGATAATCTGTGAAACAATCAAAGACCAAATAGCTGGTATGGAGATAATTTTAGCGGTCGCTAAGTATTAGCTCCACAGCGGCTAGCGGAAGAGCTATCAATTGATGGCAACTAAAAAGGCGATTGAGCAATTGAATTAACTGGAAGTCAGGAAGAAGTGTACAAAATGGTATTTGATGTGGAATACGCAGTTAAGGCAGAAGACTAAACTGGAACAGCAGTGAGTGTGGCTGGATAAAAGGAAAGTGGAAAGGAAAAGGTTGTGAAAAGTACACATTGTGGCAGAATAAGTAGTTAACAATAGGGGAATGTGATCCAATTGAAAATACTCGGTATTTGATAGTGGTATTGGTATATATAAATATATTCAAATTAAATAAAACGATTTTCTTTTTATTTATGTAATTGATAATATCTAAACAAAACAGTATAAATACAAAAACTAATTTAACTGCTAATGGTTTCTATAGCACCTATATGCTTTATCTAAATAAATAGACTATATTGCATAGAATCATGCATATTATAGACACTTTATTGCTTGTCTTCGAGGGAATTCGCTAAAGTTTATTTATTTATCTCACTTTTGATTCTATAGATCGCAAAACTATTATTTTGCTAAGTCCACCAGAAGTGTGACAAAATGATAAATTGAATACATTTTCAGGTCATTAACTGTGAAAATCCATATTTCCGGATACAGTTTTTTGATGACTTCAGTTAAAGATAGACTGCTTTAGTCAAAGAATTAACCATGAGGTTGCTAATTTGAAACTTATTGTTAAATAAAATTAAATTATAGTGTGGCCTTTTCTCAGTTTTGAAAAGAAGATACAGCCATTAACACGAGTAATATATATGTGGACCTAAATTAAATATGAAGTTCGAATAAAGCATCGTAATAAAGCACTATTTAGCATCGTAATTAAATCAAACATAATTTTGCCTTTAATATTTTAGCCATGTATATTATATCTTAAAGATTATTGTTTGATCTAAATTTAAACACGAAACAGAGAGAAACGCGACCGCAAACAAAATGGCTTTCAAAAGCGAATGTACTCGCAGCCAATCTCATCGTATCTTGCCAACCTGTCATACGAACCTAATGAACTTTTTGTCAGCCACAGATACAGATACAGATATATGTGTGTATATATATTTATGTATACATATATATATTAACATACATGTACATATCTATAGAGCATTTGGTTAGAGCTGTCACTGTCATAAAGTCAAAACTATGAAAAACGACCGCGTTGACACAGACTAAACCAGATACCAGTCACAGACAGACAGACAGTCAGACAGTCAGTGAGAAACACTTAGAAGAAAGCAAATAAAAGCAAACCGAATTAATTGTTCCACATGGCAGACAATTTAGATATATAGAGCTAACATGAGATATTGATGATAGTAAAACCATAATGGCAAGCCCGCAAATGAACACAGCCAGATGGCTGTGGAATGGACCTGGGGCTGTGTCATAAACTTAACTTAATTTCATACAAACGGAGCTAATGACGACAACAAATAAGTTCTTTGTAAGCATGTGTGGGCACTGGAGCTGCCAAAGTAATTTCCATTGACCTGCGGAAAGCTTGCTGCGACAAAGTTGCTTCAGATTCAAGTGATTTTTTGTACAAGAGGTGGTGGGAAATATGAGCGAAGTAAAGATGCCCTTTTATTAAAATAAAAATAAAACATTTTATAAACGGTTATTGAAACCCATATAAGATATGTAAATGTTAAAAAATGTTGTTTTTGAATATGTGTTTCTGTCTTACAAAAAATCCAAAAACTTTAACATTTTAAAATTTTTTAAGGTATTTAACTTAACAATAAATCTTTCTCATTATAAATAAAATAAAATGTTTTCATTTTACTTTGTTTTTAGGTGTATGTGGCCAGAGATTTGAAATTTACAAATATTTAGCATTAAAGTTAGTAAAAATGATTTTGAACTAAATCTAATAAAAATATTTATCAAATTTTCCAAAAAATTTACCAGCAGTGATTGCGAGTCCCAAGGACTCTTTTAGGGTATTATCCTTACCGATTACAATTACAAGGAGCTACTGAGATTCAACTCACGCACCAAAAGGCCATTGCCGTGTTTTGTTGTATCATCAAAGCACTTCAATCGCAATCAAGCCAAATAACTTTTGCGCTAATTTATCCAAGAAATGTCTTACTGGCTGAGTTGGCATGAATTAAAAGTCGGCGGTGTCCTGAAACAGTTTGCGAACAATTCGAAATAATTTATTTTTGCTAGACAAAAAGCACAGACAAACGACGCTAAAATGCCAAATGCAACTGAAACTTTTCCGAGTTTTACCATTACGCCTGGCAAAAGGAGCCAACTGCAAACAATACAGTAAAAAAATACACAACGACTGCAAAACAAACACCACAGAGCAACACAGAAAATATTATTAAAAGGGCCCAAACCAAAAAAGGCAACCAGCAGTAGAGGAGCTGCGTCTGAATGCACATGGGGCAGATAGTAATTGGAGGAGGGGAGTGCGGTTGAGTTATGCACTTGCGGGCGCAGTTTGAGGCCAATGGAAAAAACGACCTTAGAGAAAATCTGAAAAAGCGTTCCCTTAAATCTGAGATACTTTTAATCCAGATAGCTTTTTATTTAAATTGAAATAAACTTGACTTTAATTGGGCTTAATCTAAATATGCAAAAGTGGTTAAATATTCTTGCTCGTAGCATAAAACGATTATAAAAAAAATATAATAAAATTTCAAAAATAAAATTAAATCAGTTTTTGCGTCGGGCTATCCGCTTCGTTCAACATTAAACGCATAAAAGAAGCGTGCAAAAGCTTCAGGAGTGGCTATAAAACTAGTTTTCGCAATACAATTGAAAGGTATTGTATATATGCATAAATATGCATACCGACTGCACAAAAAGAAATTGTTCAGATTTAAAAAATACGTATGCGAACATTTTTAAACAAATTTTATATGCACATTTTCCACATGCAAAACTGGGTTTAAATTAATTTAGTTATTGAGTTGAGTTTAGTCGGAGATCCTTTTTATTTAAATCTTCATATAGCGCAAAAAACACTATATAAATGCACAAAAAAATTAAATTTAACTATATATGACTTTAGGTCAGGTGGCAATAACAAGTGTCGAGGAAGAGGTGTAAACCAGGTAATTGTATTAATTATCAGTGTCGCAAGCCAATAATTGACACTCTCAGTGCGAGAGAGTTGGACAGCTATTAACGGGACAGACAGCAATCATCGGTCTCACGAATATGTGAATACGGTTGCCATCTGGACAAATGGGTTTTTGTTTATAATGTAAAAGGAGCTATAAATTTTAATATATTATAAATTGTACCAGAGCTTAGAATAATGATTTTTAATGTGTGAAAATAAAGAAAAGGTTTAACCAAAGATAAAAAACTGTAATTATTTTCACAAAATTTATTAAAAGTTGTAAACCACAAAAACATGATTTTGTAACAAAAATACGGTAATCAATATAATAAACCAAAAACCTGTTTTCGTACATTAACATCAAATGTGGCAGTCTTAGTGTTCTTTCGCCACATGGCATTGTTGATTTGATTCAAAGTAATAAAGAAAATTTTCACTTTTTTCACTGTGCCATTGTTTAAAAAAGTGTAAATTTTTTTAAATTTTTGTATTGTTAAAAAATCAAAAAGAATAGATAATAAGCTGAATTCGTTTATATATAAATATTTGCCATGGTCATTTGTTAATACAATTTTACGCTGCAATTTAAAATTATAATTATGTGATAATTTTAATAAATTAATGCGTCGATGTACAACTATAAAATGTTATTTTTTTATTATAATTTAAATCAAAATTTCTTAAATTTGTGATATATGGATTCCAATTCTCGAATTGAGGTTTCTGCCGTCCGTCAGAAGCTCCTACCCCACTAGAAATCTCGAGGCTCCTTTTATCTGCCGCAACTATAGCCCAGTTATACCTTCGAATAGCACATACAAATATCTTAATACATATGACGACAGCATGAAGGAGGCGAATGTTTACCAATGTATCTTTTCGGCGCTACCCCCGGAATAAAAACAATTTCTGTTTTGTGCCGTCGATCTGTGAACCCGCTTGACTACACGTACACGTGTTCATAACATTTTATGTATGTGGAATACATTGATATCATTGTTGTTGCTGTTTGCTCAATTTATGATTTTTATATTTTATTTGCATTTATTTTTGCTTTTCTTTTATCGGGTGTATGTGCTTTTCTATCGTAATGGATGAAAGGCATAGAAGTTGGGTTAAACACGCAGATTGAATGGGCTTTGTTCGCCTTAAATAGGCGTTGTTTTTTTCTCTGTGCAAAAATATAAGTACGATATAGAAACAGTCAATTTTAATTGGTTTTCATTTGTTATTGTGCGTTGTTTCTATTTTCGTTTTTGCAATTGATATTGTAATTTTATTTTATTTAAATATATACTTGGTCTATTTATGATTTCAGAGAAATAAATATATCTCACGGCTTTTATAAAAAGTTAAATCCAAGTTCGCAGCCTTGAATTTTTATTTTTTTTACATCAAAATTGACTGCTTTTTCATTTACAAATAATATCATTTATTTCTATTTATCTATTTATTTAAGTTTACATCTTGCAAAGCAAAACTGGCAAAGGTTTCGTAAGTCTGCAAAAGTCAGTGTACAAATATTGTCATTTGTGATGCTTTTATTGAAAAGCAAGGTTATCAAGCTTATAATTAAGCATCATCTCTGAATGCCATAATACATAATAAATTTGATAGGTTTCTTGAAATTATTGGCTAATAATAAATATTGTTATAATTGAAAGAAAGTGCAATCACTTGATTCCAATTTGAAGTCATTGCACAATTGTAATTGATACCATAACCATAACCATAACCATAACATTTAATTCAATATATCATAAATTTATTTATCACTAGCTAATTGAAAGTTACCAGTCCGGGGTGTCAGCTTCAGATGCATCAGTTGTTGCCACCGCTTTCAATTAGATGCTGCATTTATTGAGAAATCTAATTTATTTGCAGTTAATTAACGATATGTCCAACACCTAACGGCTTACATAGATTCTTATTGAATCTTTCTTTTGCAGCTGAATAGACAAAGTGCTGACAAAGCAAAAAATAGATAAGATGGCAAACTTAGAGAGGGAAGCAAGTAGGCGCCACTTTCACTACTCCCACCAATAAAATATGGGGAAAACACAAGCAAACACTGCTGGAGGAACAGGAAGTTGTCGGGCTCCTGCTCGATAAAATATTAGAGAAAAATATGTCGGATGTCACGATTTGCCAGTTGTGTGCCAATAAAGAGATGAAAATCGATGTTGGCATCTGTCTGAGCTGTTGTTTGTATTTATTTCGCTTTCAAAGTTGAGGCGTTGTACAAATGGAAAATAAACAAATTTCCTAATGACAATGCTCGCATTGCTGTGGGAAAGAGTAAATTGATATTGATGCTCATTGAAGCACATTTCGGGCACAATGTCACAAGCTGCAACATGCCACTGGGGCAGTTCAGCGAGATTTCGTTTCTTTGAAATTGCCAGTTGTTTGGGGGAGAAAGACTTAAAAGAAACTCGGAATTACACAGCAAATTTAAAATTATTTCTAGGTGAAAGAATTCCACGTGAAAGAAAATGTTTTTATTTAAAAGTTCTCTTTAAAGCAGATACGGACAGAATATTCAAGTGAAGCAGACGGGCATCAATGCATTAAACATATATATATATGTAATTAAAATACGAGTTCGATTGTTTTTCATTCCATTGTTGACATCACCAAACGTATTTGAAGCATTAAATAATAAACACAATCTGGTGATAGTAGCAAAAGTATATGAACTAAAGTAAATTGTTTACATCAAATGTTTACCAAATACAATAGCCAAAGGTTGTACATTTTTTATTTTTAGGAAATTTTGTTTTGGTTACCTGCAGCTGCTTGGGAGTTCAGGCGGTTTTACTAAAATATTCTCTGTGTGCCACAGACAAGTCTTTTTATATAATTATCTGATTCAGGTGCTGTTGTTCACCCCAAGCTTATTACCACATTTACATTTTTGCACTCCGAAAAGTATGCTACACAATCGCATTTGCATATTGTGTTCTTTTGTTTTTCGTTGTTTTGGTTTATGTGTTTCCGGGCGCACATGTAGAACAACATTTGCTTTATTTCATTTTAATTTTCTTGTTATTTTCTTATCTCAACCACACATCGCAGACTAACTCTTTAAATGGAATGCGTACAAGCGAATGAGAATGTGTGGAAAATATTGTTTGTTCGTACATTTGGCATAAATCACACAGGCAATTAAATGCGTTCTCTTCATTCCCTCACATTTCAAATGAAAATTGACAGGGTAGAAAGTTTTTTGACTTTACCAAAGTTAGTTTATCAGTTTTAACGACAAGGACAGGTTGAGGCAACATAGTAAGTACACAATCGTAAAAGAAGCCGTGTAATGTACACAATCTTATATCTAAAGTCATGAAAATACATTCGCTCAAACATTTTCATAGGTACGTGGTGACGTTTTTTAAAGACTAATTCTTGTTTTTGTTTCACTTTAAAATGATTGTAACGGTCATCGTCATAGCTTCCTATTTGGCTCCTATTTGCTGAAATGCAAGAATTTTTTTTGGAATCTAACCTTATTTGGAAATTAATTAATTGCTATATACTTTAAATTACTTTTTTTTTAAATAAATAAAATTAAAAATATTATATTGCATTGTGTTTTATGGACGTCATTTATTCAATTGATCTTACATAAATTCTGCCAATTTTAGATAAAATATTAAAAAATAATGTGTCGAAAACTTGTTAATAGTTGGATAATTTAAATAATTTAATATTCATTACATATATATAATAATTTAAATATTCATTACACAAGCAAAAACATCCCAAATCAATAAATCAATTTATAAAAAGTTTTATAACTTACACTTAAATAGAACACAGAGCCGCAAGTCGCACGCAATGGTAATTTACATTAGTGTTTTTTTTTCAAGTGTACAAGTGCGCCTTGTTAAAGTAGAGAAAATGAGTTGCAACACAGACACAAAAACACACACATTTACACAAATCACATAAATCTTTTTATTTGTCATTTTTATTGGTTTTTATTATTATACCTTTTTGTGAATGTCGCTGACGCCGTCGTCGTCGTCGTCGTCGTCGACGGTGACAGCGGCGTCGTCGTAGGCGTCGGCAGTTGACACATGCGTGCCTGATAATGTCGTAGACCTGCTGGGATCCAAGTGGGGAGCAAATGGAAGACGCCGCAGCTGTACGCAAAAACATCGCAATTGGTGTTCGTGTATGTGTTTATATGCGTGTATAACTAAAATTTCATAAAACGCCAAAAATATTAAATAATCATAAAAAGAGGATTTGTGTTGCGTAGATGTAAACGTATTTATGTATCGCTGTCACTACTTTCGCAATTTCGCTTTTATTTTTATGATGTGCACCTAGCACAAAACATTTGGGGTACTCCCGTTTGTGTGTGTGTGCCATATGTGTAAGATTTGTGTGCGTGTACGATTCTAATCAGCAGGCCAAAACTGCTTCAAACAGCCAAAACAGAGAAATAGCCAAACCAAACGCACCAAATTGGTAAAGCATCAGCGTCTGCGGACGACGCAGAGGGATCAGAGAGCTCGAATAGAAGTCAAAAGGAGTCCGACAGAGTCGACCCCTGGCCAGACACAATTTTTTTTTTTTTTTTTTGGGAGGCTACTAGCGACAAAATTGACAAAAATTCGTTATACGAGTTTCAAGTAAGCAGATTCCGCATGTTTGCCCCAAAGCCCCGCTCTGCCCCATCTCCGCCTAGGCAATTGTTGTTTTTTGTATATTTGGCAGGCTTTTGAAGCCGCAGCTGGCGTCGTTTGGTCTTCGTCGTTCTCGAAACATTTTTAATTTGTCTGTTAGCCAAATTGAAAACTGTCAAAACTGTTAACTGCCATTTGTGTTCTATCGCCACGGGTTTCAATAGTTATTGAGACGATGCTATTAGTTTCTCCGTAGCTTGGAAATACTTTATTTATTGTTATATGTTATAAAATCTATTAAATATAAGTTGTGCACTTATATAAAATTTATTAACGCCGCTTCTTCGTAAAATATATGAAATTCATTAAGAAATTTTAAACTCTGTTCGTATTAAAATGGCTAATAAGGACTAATTGCAGTTATGCCAATGAATATTGCAGTCATACGTAAAGTAAAATTTATTTTAATAGTTGAGGACACTCAATGTTAAGCCACTCTTAAGCTCTACAAATATAATCCATGAATTTTATGCGTATTATTTTTAATAAAATTTTGCTCTACATTTATAGATAATTTTATGTTGAGTTTCGATTGCTTAAAAGTTAATCAACGTATTAAATAGTGCGAAATGTTTAATGAAACTGTTCGGCTTATTAAATTGATTTATTTATTTATTTACCATTCTCTTTGAAATTTTAAAATACAGTTTCATTTTAATCGGCTTAAAATGCACAACAAAAAATTTATAGATACTTGCAAGCAATTTATAAAATTATTTCTGGCTTCGATCCGCACAAGACACAGACATTTTTTTAAATAAATTAATCACGGCTTAAAATGTGGCTTAATTTGACAAAAGACAACGAACTGTTAAACCAAAAGATAGAAGGAAATTTAATATTGATAAAGCAGTGCTTGGAAAAAAAAAATCACACACAAATGTATAAAATCGACCGGAAAGCAATTTGGTTGAAAGGTGCACGCCATTTTTATCGATAACTGACTATAGTTGCGTGCGAGTGAAGAAGTGGCTGGCGGGGTGGGTGGTGCGGGCGGTGCGGCAACGGGACTTCCGCTTAGTACACCTATATGTAAATGTTTGCGTGTGCGTCTAACGGTGACGGTGTGAAATGGCGCATATGTAAGCAGGGCCCAATGGATTTATGGGTTTTAACACAGGAATTATAGACGGTTGAGCCCTGGGTCCGTTATTGTTGTCTATCCTTCGCTGCCCACGTTCGCTTTTCGCGCCGTGTCGTTCCAAATTTGCCATTGGCCAGTGGCCATTCTCTGACTTTTGCCACGACGTGGCTTAAAATCTAATCGACGCCTGTGAACGGCAGCCGAGTTCCAGGCGACTGTTTTGGCATTGGGCGTGCACGTTATTTACTGACCGGAATTACCACTTTCAGCGGCATAATAGATTACGCACATATAAGTCCGTAAACCCACGCAGCCAGACAGACATACACCCTGAGACTGAGCTGGGCCGTAGATACAGTTACGCACAACATTTGTAATTGCTTGCTGTTAACGTGAGGAAGTGGGTGGCACTTTTGCCACCCACACACTTATGCATATTTAATGAGAGCTGTTTTCCTTGGCTGCGCACCCCCCCAGTTCCCCTCAGCGCTTCCGCTCACAACATATTGGCTACAAATCGTTGGCGAAAGCTTACGGCTTTTGGCTATTATTAGCAAATCGCTTAAGCGGGCTTAGGCCAGGCAGCAGAAGCAGACTTGGCATTCAAATTGATTTTCGGGCCTGGCATTTAAAATGCGAATTCGATTTCGGGGCAAAGATGAGGCGCTCAGCTGGGAATATGACTACGTGGTTATATATGTATATATATATAACTTTCCATGGTAGATGTGTTATTTTTTATTCAACTTTTTTTTGCAACTACTGATAATATTGAATTGCATTGCATATTCGGGTCATTGATTTTGTGAATGCAAGTGGAAGAGATCAAATTATGTGATAAGTCGAAGTGTCGTTCAAGCCACGCAAACAGACGCTTGGTTTAACCGGTGATAATTGAGTCAGCTTTAAATTGTTTATACCATTTTCTGAATCCAACGCTTGCACATGTAAATTTTTATTAAATGTAAATAAAAACGTGGCCTCATTTGGTATATGGGTTCATGTTTGCGTTTTTGTATCATTATATTATATATCTGAATTTTATTATATAATTAAAAACTCCCATTTAGCTTCACACTCATTTTTGACTCCATAAAATGCCAAGAACATATTATTTATTTATTATTTTTTTGGTCAATTATATACTTTAAGAATACTTTAAAAATACTTTCCAACTTTTGCGATAATCCTTCTATTATCATTAACTACCATTAATATCCCAACATAGTCCCCAATATCATTCCACTAAAACATCGAAAAATTTGCCACGCAAGGCCCTAAAAGGCAACAACAAGGGATGCCAAAGAGCTATTAAACATATTTTTTAATTACCATAAACAAATAAAAACTTTTATCATTTATCAAATGATGTTTTTTAAGCGATAAATGCAATAAATCAAAAAAAGCCCGTAAACAATCAAGAGACCCGGATAAGAATAAGGAGAGAATGAAAATGAGATGAGCGACGGTGAGTTCATCCTTTCGTCGAGACTTTGGCGAATAATAATAATGAGCTTGGCCTTAAGTATTATATGGTGGATTATTTTGGGTCAACTGCAAGTCTTTGGTTTCATGATTTTTAGATATATTATTTAAACAAACTTCAAGTTTTTAGTTTTCTCGTTTCGAGTGCTTTGAGTGCTTGCGAGTAATTTAAGGGCTTAACTCGCTAAGTGCTTTAAAGTAGTTGGTCCGAATATGAAAACTTAAATTCTTCCCAATCCCTATAGTTAAACGGGTATTTTTAATTTGTCATGACTTGTGCAATGCAAATGCAAATGGGATTAAGTAATATTTTATCCTGATATTTATATTTATATTCGTGGACAATAATTTCAAATAATTAAACAAATATGACTGACATATTCTTGGTACGTATGAATTAACTATAAAATTTTTTTAAAATTGTAGTGCTGACAGTACCTTAGTATCTAATATATTATATAATATATTTTGCGAAATGAAGACAGCCTTTTATTGTGTGTTGAATATATGTATATTATAATAAATAGCATATTCGGATATTTTTTCTGTTAGTCGGTCTAACAACAGCGAAACGACCGCCAGACAAAGAAGAGGAAGAGAGGAAAAATTGTAACTACAAGTGCAGCTGCTGGCAGGAGTCGTTGTCGTCAATGAGTAGTGAGTCTTTAATTACTTGTAATTTGTTTTAATGCCGCTTGAGAGTAATGCAAACGGTGCCCGTCGAGCGGATTACGTACCTGGCGGCAACGGGAAGGACACGGCGCAGCTCTAAGCTGGTGCCTGGCGCGGGTTGTACTAATCCTTGTCGCAAGCTGCTCATTTGATTTGATTTACTAAGCAACTTAATTAAACTTTCAGCTGGCGCCCTAAGCTAACTGAGTTATGAAACAATTTGTGGCGCCCAAGGTGCGCCCCATACACGTGCATACTTACATAGGTACGCCGTATATGTGCGTATGTGACCGAAATTGATCATTAAACATTAAAATCGAAGCAGAATGGATTCTTTTTATCCAGCCACGCATTGCTTCAACTCTCATTCAAGGAGATAATTTCGTCAGAAACTCATTTCATTTAACGGCGCGCAGGTTTATGAGTCAAACAGACGCAGCGAATTGGCAGGAAACGGAGGCCGATGCCGCGCATTCAAATTGCAGATTGACAAACTTTTCTGTGTATATGTATATAACTGTGCGATGTCCTTCTGCCATTCGGGTGTAAGTGTCAGGATGCGTGTGTGAGCAGAAGCAATTAAAATGCGGCAAACGACGCAGTAAATGAAGCAAATGTTCCAAATGCGTTTGCCAAAAGCATTGTGGGTAAGCTTAAATGCATGTGTGTGCGTGTGTGTGTGGCAATGATAGTTATATATGTGTGTGTGTGTGTGTGTGTGGCTGGTGAACCAAATTAACAAAGCCAGAACAGCAGACCACCAGACGACCAATAACCAAAAGCCATCGTTGCGAACTTGGACAATGACGTTGCGCGGCCAATGGGTTGGCTCACGCTGATGATCGTCACGGAAATGATGATGATGATGGAGTCGCACACTAACCGCAGTCAAAAGGATTCGCTGCAAAATTACTCAAATTGAGTTGGGATTTGAAATTGCGTGAAAAGACGCATTGGTGTTCAGCGCAGCGTCCCGGCAATGCCAAACTTTCCATTTTCATTTGTGCCAGCCAAGCAATCATAAAAGTCAACCAAGTCACCCACCCGCAACCGCCCCCGACCGCCCCCGTCCGCCCACGTGCCAGCAACGTTTGTTGTTTTTCATGTAGCACAGCAGCAGCAGCAGCAGCAGCGGAAGTCCTTGAAAGGCAGCAGCTATCACCAGCGGCACTTTCACTTGGCATTGTGCATAGTTTATGTGCCCGCAACAGACCTGACATCGGAGCGCCTTTGTTTCGGCATTTTAATTAAGTTCTCGCACTTGTAATAAACGACGTCGCTTGATTTGTGCGCTGCCTGACATCATTATGGTAATTGCACAAGGGCGCAACTAAAATTTGACAAACAGTTGACTCAGCCACCAGCGCCGGCAGCCAAGCCTTCCTCAACGTATTGTATTTTCTTTTATATTTGGTCCTTTTTTCTTGCCATTTACGTATTTAAGGGTGTTCTCAAATGCGTAAACTTCCCGACTCGATCGACTTAAAAATAGAATTCCACGAATTTCTCTCCTCGCAGCATAAACCAAGGCGACACTTACAGGTGGCGTTAAAACCGATATTAATCGATTGCTGGAATAAAGGTAATTTTCCACTATATCACAATAAGACTTTTATTTCACTGACGTAAATACTAAATAGAAAAATAGACAATGTCCAACTTTAAGTGAAACATTTTAGAAAACCTTTGTTGTTAGAGTTCACTTGAAATTGAATTGAAGTGGGTGCGGATCAAGTCTTGGCTAATATATTTTTGCTCACAATTTTTAAAAGCGGTGATCAGCCCAAAACTATGCCAGATATTAGCTTTTGCGACTCATGGGGCGGGGCTCTGGGCTTTCTGGTGGGGTTATCCACCAAGAATATACGTATCATATTGGGTGACTTTAAAATTTTAAATATTTGATTTTTTTATTAATTTGTGATTTTTGTTGCTATATATTTGAATAGTACTAGTTTTAACTAATATTTAGAAGACAAATTTGTGAAAATCATTTTAGGGGAAATTTAAACAAAAGTGATAAATGGAACACAACTGCTCCTGGACACGAATATATGTTTGTCTTTGTGTGTGTGTGTGGATTTGGCCTTTGTGTGCCGACTTTTGTTTTAAGTTATTAGCTGACAGTTTTGATGGATTTGCTGAGACTTTGACATTCCGTAGACAGCTCAACAAATTGGGCTTACCTTGAATTTGTGCAAATAACAATAACAAGTTTATTACGTGCCTTAAGGTAGGCATTAATAAGCTCAAATCTTATCATTTGGAGGTACACTAAATGCATTTCATAAACAATCAAATATGCCATTAGGCGGTCACTTATCACACTTGGTGAACTTTTTCCAAAATGCCTGAAGTCAAAGGAACAGGAAAAAAGAAGAGCCCTGTCTGGGTCGGCTCTAACATTATATTTTCTTATCGAGGCTGCCGCACGCGCCATTATGGAATAGTCCAACACGTGATTTGTGGCCATTAAAAAGAACGAACACTGAACTAAAAGAGCCGAAAGAGTAAACTGCCTTTGATTTATTTGCAGCGAGCAAAGCACAAAAAGCGCAAAAAAAAAGAAACTGTTGGCAACGCAAATTGCCAAGCCAAAGCCAAGGCAAGAAGTTTGACATGCAATGTTAAAATTAAAATTAACTTCTTTTGCGTGATGATATGTTTATTTTATGACCCGCCCCTACGCCCTTCTTCCGTTAACTTCATTTCTTGTAAGTATTTGGGCGTAGACCAAAGTTAAATTTGCAAAACATTAAGAAAAAGTTGAAAAAAATGAAATGTGCTAATAGCCCCAAATATATATTAATCCCAAATTTAGGTCAACACACAATTGTTCTTTTATATATAATAAAAAAAAGTTTTAATAAAAATATTATTCATGCTTGACATTTTAAATTCGAAAAGCACAAATAAAAGCTTAGTTTTTGACCGGGTCGCATAATTAAATATTAATAATGTGAAAAATCAATGATGGCCGGAACCACATGTGATCAGGTATAAGTTGCTATGGAAAAGCGGCAACTTATTTTTAAACAAACATGCTAAGAAATTAAAGACACAGCTAATATACATATTTAAATTCTGACGTATTCAAATTATTTCTGTTTTACTTTATCATTAATTTGAAAGTTAAACAAAAATTTGAACAAAATTGTATTGGTTAACATAAATTACATTTTAAAATATTTTTAAATTTGAAAAGTTTTTAAAACGATTTTTGTTTTGCACAGTTGATATGTTGTTTTTTTTGCACTCGCTTTGGCAATTGAATTTTGCATGCAGTGCGCCAGTTTTATATTTATTTTGTATATTTTTTTTGCGTTCCCTCGCTGATAAGTTTATTAAAATATAATGTGTGCATATGGTGCGGCATTTACAGTTCGCTTGGGGCAGTTTGAGTAACCAAATCAAATAGAATAAAGGTAAGGTAAATAGCGTTTTATATGTGCAAAAAGGCAAATAGTTTTTAATTATAATCGTTTTGCGGGAATAGAATTTTATTAATTGTAACCTCGATGAGAGTTTTTATAATTTGTAAAAGTCATCATTTTATTGTTGCATTTATTTAGCCCAGTATCAGCATGGAATTAACTGGATTTTATAGTAATTCACTTTGGTGGCACTTTGAAAATCAGATAGCTGTAGAACTAGTTAATTATACTTGCCCTTTGATGAGATATTCTCATTTACAGCTCCATTTTCAATTCAAATTGATGGGCCATTCAATTTCATTGGCAACAGCTGCCTCGACTCTACAATTTAATTGCCGTGTAAACCAGCATTAAAACGAACACGAACACGAACTCGTCCGCAAAAGTAAAAAAAATTGATCAAATGATAATTAAAAATGTACAGCAATAAAAAAGCTCTTAATGACATAATAACAGATGACAAATAATAAATTGTACGATGAACGAGCTACGCAAATTATTGTGCCATATACGCACAAGCAGCAGTTGTTGTTGGCCCTTGTTAATTATTGCAGTAATTAATACGCATAGCAATGTTCATTATTTTGCCAAAAACTGACACACATACACTTCCAGACAGTCATAAAGTAAGAAGATGTATTTATATCATTAAACATTAAGGTAGATAAGGAAGCATGGCAGAGCAACGTCCTTTTATGCTCGCTCTCAAATCGGGATATGCGCCAGATGTGTATCTCACGGAGCGTCATTAACATTAGTATCAGCATAATCTCATGTTATGCCGTATATAGTATACCTACTATCTACTAACAACAACTGTCATTGGGCCACATTGTGAACCAAAATCCTTGGCAGTTGTAGGTCCGCCCGCCCCAAAGATGTTGCCCATAACTTAATTATGATGAACGCAGCGAAACGAGACTAAATACAAGTTATATACAGGTAAGAGAGCGAAACCTTCATCTAGCCTTTGGTGCCGCACCATTCTCTCTCACTCTCTCTCTCTCTCTCTCTTTATTTCACTCTGACCTCCAGCCTTCTCGGTCCAGGCCCAGCTAGAAAAAGTGTAATAATAACTATTTGCATTTTATGTGACGCTTATTTTAGCATAAATTTTGTAGCTTATGGAAATTATTCGTGTTTTCGCCAACTTGTAGTTTTGCACCACACTCCCACTTTCACTCCCTCTCCCACTTGAGCTCATAGTCGCACAGGGTAAAGTAATGACCTTTGCGGGCGTACGCTGCGTATGGGTAATTGTGAAAATTGCATGGAATGGCAGTCTGGGTCAGGTTGGGTCGGCCTGGGAAATGGAATTTTATATGCAAATGAGAGCGTTGGCTTAGAAATTGTTCGTTTGTTTAATTTTTACTGCAATTTACATTCAGCCAGTTTCATTTAAGCTGCTTTCTTAAAACTAACAGCTTATTATGCCGCACTTATTTAACAATTACAAACTAATTATGAATGTAAGAGCAGAGCACCAAACTATTATTGACAATTGTTTAATTTAAAAATAAAGCTAATATCGAATAATATCAAATTGTTTGTAATGTTTTAGTTAAAGTAATACGATCTGATCGAAATATCAATATAGCATTTTAAATCTTTTATATATAAATTATATATAAATTAGCGGTTTCTGATTTGTTCATGGTGCTTCGTCACTAAAATGGATATATTTTTAACTAATTAACTTAATATATATATGTTATCCTTTTATTTAAATATTCTGCTAAATTGCCAATATGCTTAAAATGTATAGAATATCGATTACTGTAAATATTTGTAGAGAGAGATCCGATCAAAACTAAATAAAATCTGATTTTAATTTTCAAAATTCATCGATAGCAAAATCATCTTTTCATCTCAAATCGTTTCAATAAATTACTTATTAACTAAATTTAATAAGAACATTTTTTTTTTATTATTTTTAGACAATTTAACTTTTTTAGTTGCCGTCTATACAATAAAGTTAATAATTACGCCGATTTTTGCATAAATTGATTAATGTAATGTTCCTGAATTATGAATTCTTCCTCAGTCTGTGACATTTTTCCTACTTGTCCCAATATTGTGACCTTCTGGTAAAGGGCAATCCCGAACAAGTCAAATACCAATTAACACTTACACCCTACTCGTAAGTGCCGTAAAATCAAAATTGATGTTTAATCGTTGTTTATTTGAAGGCATTTCTCATCGAGTATTCATGCCATTCATTAATTGGTTATTTCGCTGTTGTTTTCCTTCACCATATTTTGGTTTTCATGTTTCTTTGTCCACGGCCCCGCGAATATTGACATTATTAATTAATTGGTTTTTGCTTGAGTAAGTAACTAAGCGCAGTTCCCATTCCTGTGCTGTCCTGACATTTTCCCGCCGCCTTCGGGAAAATTAAATATTTAAATCTACAAAGCACACGTGCCTACGCCGGGTCGAAGGCTGAAAAAATATTTTTCAATTTTTTATTTTGGCCTGAGGACAAGCAACGTATTTTTTCTTCTTTGATAAACAGCTGCGTTGTGGCAGCAACAAAGTGGCAAATGTAGAAATATTATTTTACATATATATGTATGTATGTATATATTATTAATATTTTTTTTTTTTTTTCAGAAAAGAACAAAATCAATAAATGCGCCGTTGCGGCGACTTGTCCATAAAATATTGCAAAATAGCCGCAATTGCCAGCGATTTATCTTGATTGTGTGCCAGATACGGGAATGGTGATATTAAACGTTTTAAAGAAATTGAAAACAAGAAAAAGCACTGTTGATCAGCCGAAGATACAATACCCTTATTGGTATTCCAACTAGGACTAGAAGATGTTGTTTCAAGTCATGCTACATTCAATTATATTTCATTTATTACGAAAATCTGTACAAATAGATTTATATTTAAGGCATTTAATTTTTTGATGATTTTTCTTTGTTATTCGAATTAGCAGAGATAATATCCTCGATCGATTTTATCTTTAGCCAGTCTGTGACGCAGGCAATATATATTTTTGCCCTTAACTTAGTAATATAGAAATCTCTTCTCAGAATTCTCATACCCTCTGTAAGGGTATTGAATATAAAAGAAAAAGCTGAAAACATAACAGTCCACAGACAGTCAGAATGCGCCGTAATCTATTGCTTCGAATTGCGCCGAATTCGTGAATTCGCGGTTCGGGAATTGAACGTGGGCCTAGCATCAAGCGGATATCGCAATGCTTTGGGGAGGTAGACCGTCACCAATTACCATATCTACCACCATTTTCGGAGGCAACACTAAAAGCTTAAAGGAGCCAAGTGGGCTTAGCTTAAAGTTTATTTATATTATTTGCGTTTTGTAAATGCGACTGTTGGCTAATGATTTTTCTGTTGTTGCTTACAATTGTTGTCAAAATGTGGAACACTCTGGTTCAATTATGGATGACCTTGAAGTGAAGCGCGTGTCATTATCTATTGGTTCAAGGCGAGTCATTTGTCACTCTACCAAAAAAAAATCTTATTCCTTAACAGTCTGACAAATTGGTATATTTGACATAAGAAGCTAACTACAAGGCCAATGCTAACGATTATCGTGTTGAATGTACAAATACTACATATGCATGTCTAGAATGTTTAGCTAACAAAATTATTTAATTTCCCGTTTGTGAAGTCTTCATGAGCCATAATACTGACATTTCATATATTATTTATAAATGCTAAATTTCGAATTAATTCTGTCAAATACAAAGAATCTTTATATGGACTTTATAAATAATTTGACACAATAATTTAATTGACCTTAAGGCATTAACTAAACAAAATAAAAATATAATTTAAGTTTTCGTATGCCGAGCAGACTAATTTTATCAAAATTGTATAATTGCCAAGTTAATTCAACATAAATATTATGAAACGAAAAGAAATAAAATGAAGATAAAAAAAATTGCCTTAAGGTAAGCTTTCGAGCCCCTTAAAATGTATAGAAAATGCGAATTTTTCAGAGAACAACAGAGCTCGGAGGCCTTTAGCTGTTGGCACATCGCAAAATGTTAATTAAACATAAGTGAAGTGAAGGCAATGAGCCGGACAGTTACATTTATCCTGCTGTTGTTTTGTTTGTTATTGTTATTGTTGCTGTTGTTGTTGTTGTTGTTGTTGTTGTTGTTGAAGCCCACGTAAATGTCAGCACAATGTTTTCATTTGTCAGCAACAAGAACGGGCAGAGAGAGTATAAGGTATAAAACCAGTGCTCGTGGCAATAAAAGCAATTCAAATTGTAATTATGTCGTAAAGGCATGAATAATGTGGCCTGGAATGAAAGTGTATGTGAACTTATTAATGTGCCGTGTGACTGTATGTCTGGCACGCGATGAGCGTGCCTCATGAGGGAGAAGGCGACTGAGCTGTTGGAAAATTATACTCTGTCATGTGCAGGGGCGCACTTCAAGGTTTCGGAAACTGCTCAAGTATCAATGTGTCCAAATGTCCAACTGGTTGAACATTCAAAGTGCGACTGGTCGAGTGGGTTGAGTGCAGATGAGCAGTTACCCTTGGATCTGGTTGAAGTTGATGGCTGGCATAAAGCAAAGATATCCCATCTGCATGATTGTCATGGTCAAATAACTTATTAATGTGGCATCGGGCCATGCACTTTCGACATATTACGCCGTCCACTGTACGAGAATTCATTGTAATATAATACAAATATATTTATGTGGTCAATTCCAAGTACTTAACAGCAACGTGCTCGACTCTAAAATCAATATAGAACCTGTGAAAGGCCACAGAAAATCCTTTGTACGCTTCAAAGTTCAATTCATCAATATTAAGAGCTAGCGCATAGATGTGGAAAAGTATTCAAATTGTACAAAAATGTTGAAATATTTATGAAAGAGCATACAATTAATATTTGTGCAAATTCAAAACAAATTCGTAAATACTTTAAGAGATTAGTTTTCCTTTTATTTACACTTGCGTTAGTCATAATAAAAATTCACGATTGCTTTAAGTTAAGTATTTTTATTTTATTTTATTGATTTATTACAACTCTATATATTTCAATATAAAAATGTTTCTAAGTTAAATCTCTCATCATATCTCTATTTTCTTCGTTTCAATAATTATACCCTGAACCCATTGAAAATGGGTAAAAAAGGGTATAATGGTTTTGTGCAAATGTATGTAACAGGCAGAAAGAGGCATCTGCGACCACATAAAGT